>JALPQI010020241.1:0-24782 GCA_025490895.1 Thaumatotibia leucotreta
AGATTTTGTTACTTGCCTATGATTTTAAATATGTCTCAGACCCTTGAGTATTAATATCTTTTTGTGTTGTTGCAAATATTACTCAAGGAGGCATTATTAATGTTTTTGTTCACTTCAACTTACAAAATTTGACGCCCGAAAGCTGCAAGCTGCGATTAAAGACGGACAACTCAGTAGATTTTACTGAGTTCATTTGACACGCTAAGTAGATACGTTTGCTTGATCTATGGTATGTGTGACATCTGTGGTTATGCACCTCTCGTTCCTTAGTATAGCTCCGTTGCTATAACTTACGTAAGAACTTACTGGTGTACGGCCGCTCTTACTCGTAGATGATTCAGATGATAGATGTATCCAATAAAGAGTATTCTTACTAGAAATTCATATGCATTTTTCTGGTTTCAATAAGCCCTTTCTTTAATGAGAATTACAGACATGGACTAGTATATGCATGTTTGCATAATTTAAGTAGCTTAATATTGCATAAAAGGGTGAATATCGGAGCGTTTCAACAACCCAATTTTGATGGCGTCATTTTTGCCGAAGTTTCTAAACGTCTCAATATGATACTTCGTCATTTGTATAAGGTACCGTGCCTCCTTCAAATGACAAAGTTGCACATGAATAGAAACTTCGGCAAAAATGATGCCACCAAAATTAGGCGGTTGAAACACTCAGATATTCACCCAAAACCATCGTGACTGAGGTGATCGTACCCATGGTCATAAAAGACAAAACGTTGGGTGTATCAATCTATGTTTTTCATGGTACCAAGTTAGAAAATGATTTAACAAAATGATAAAAATATGACCACTATTTTTGAAACACTCTGTATGTAATTGATAACCTGTCTAAGGAAATAAACTGGAAATATCTGATATTTCACTCGAAGCAAAAGGTTTCATTGGATATTTTATTAAGTTTCCAAGTTTTGAACGGAGAGTTGAATTTTTGATCTTGCAGAGCTTCAGGCTATGTACAGTCAAGGGCAAAAATATGTATACACTTTTGTACCTCATTTTAACGGCATAAGATATAAAAGTGTATACATATTTATGCCCTTGACTGTACAGTTTTATAGGTTTTGTAGTGATTCCTAGAGCTATATTTGTTTTCAAGCGACTTCAAAAAAAAGGAGGTTCTCAAATTCATTGTATGTTTTTAGGGTTCCGTAGACAAAATGGCAAAAACCGTCTGTCCGTAGCATAGCTCAGTGGTCGTTAGTACTCAAAATCTGCAATTTGGTACAGGTATACATATCAATCATTCCAACAAAGTGGTTAATAAAAAGTACAAATTTTTCCGGTACCTCCCTAACTGGTGAATTGGGGATGATTTTTTTTATTTGATGTGTTTTTATAGTGTGGAATCATTGAATAGGTCTCTTAAAAATAATGAGGGTCTTAAAAGAAAGTTTTTTTCTAAAGTCAATATTTCCGGATATAATCGCTCCAAAAGAAAAAAAAATTGTGTCCCCCTCTCTAACTTTTGATCCGTTGGGCCAAAAAAACATGAAAAACATCCAATAAAACTATTTCAAACATAATCGGCCCAGCTGTTTTTGAATAACTACGGAACCCTACACTGAGCATGGCCCGACATGCTCTTGGCCTGTATTTGTTCATTTACAATTATAAAATATTAAGGGTTCCGTTTTTGCTGTTTTGGCTACGGATCCCTACAAATAGGACTACAAACACACATACACAAAAAAATTGCGTACATAATTATATCGTAACACACACCCACAAAGTTAATACACAATAAAGCTCAACGATATCTGTTAATGACCGAGCAGAGTTTGTGCAGAAAATGAAAGCATTCACCAACAACGCATGCCCATATAACTCGCATGCCTCCATTTTCGAACAAACTCTGGAGCTAAATTACTATTACTAATTTCAAGTTTGGAGTAGTTTTTAAATGAAATGTATATTGGATTTCTAACTCAGTTAAAAGATAAGAGTAAATATGGACAGTGCAAGTTTTTGTAATTTATTATTTTATTAAATAGTTTCCGGCCGTGTGATGACGGCAGTAAGAATACATTTGTCACCACCCCAACTCCTCCTGCGGGTGTCGTAAGAGTCGACTAAGGGAAGTGTCACTGACCATTATTTGATAAAAGATTGATGAAGGGCGGCAGCGTCATCATAGTGGACACATAACTGCGATCGCCAATACGCTTTCCCAGCGTGGCGATTATGGGCATTTACCTCCTAATGCGTCTATATGCATAGTTAATAGGAGAGGCCTACATCCAGCAGTGGACTTTTATAGGCTGATGATGATGATGATGATCAACTTTTTTCAGTTTCTTTTTTGAGTGTCTAATTTATTTATTTATTTATTTAAATAAAACGTCTCTTAACTTAAGCCACTAAGTATTCTTTGTCCTTATCAGTCTTATCAATGTAACTATAAGACCGAAAGGGACAAACAATACTTAGTGGCTTACTAAGTTTGATAACGTTGAGGAATAAGTTGGTATGTATTTTAAATTAGTGCTTATAAAATAGATATTTATAAATTTTGATGTTTGGTTAGCCTCCGTAGCCTAGTTGGTAGTAACCCTGCCTACGAAGCTGAAGGTTCCGGGTTCAAATCCCGGCGAGGGCATTATTTGTGTATTTATTTATCACTAATAATTATTCCTTGGTCATGGCTGTCTTATGTTTTTAAGGATCTGTATGTATCTATCTATTATAGATCGTCGCTTGGTGCCCACATCACAAGCCTTAATTAAGCTTACCGTGAGACTTAATCGATATGTGTAAGATGTCCCAAGATATTTATTAGTTTTTAGAACATATTGTGAAAACACAAATCAAATTATTTATTAACTAAATATTTTGATTTGTACTTTTAATTTTTCTCCAGTAGTCACACTACTTAATACTATATAAATTATAAATATTAGATGTCATATACCAAAGAAAAACGACCAAGATCACCTATGTCCGAGGTGGGGATCGAACCCACGTACTCAGCTTTCGCGGCTGATGCCTGTACCCCTCAGGCACTCGGTCTTAGCAACCACTGGTCAAATTTCTCGGGTATATGCAATCCCTTACAAGGCTAGGCGCCTTTGACCATTCTTTAAGGGCAAGCACTACCTACATGCCTGCACCTCCTATAATTTATTGTATTATTTTTATTTTATTAAAATATATCAATTCAAAGAATCAGCAATTTATCAGTATCACACTTAACATAACATTCACTTTTATCCATATTTGAATTTCAATTTCGTCCCTACTCACCCCATTATACATCATCATCATCATAAGCCTATAATAGTCCACTTCTGGACGTAGGCCTCTTCTTTTAATTATGCGTATGGACGCATTAGGAGGTAAATATAATCGCCACGCTGGGCAACCGGATTGGCGATCGCAGTAATGTGTCCACTATGATGACGCTGCTGCCTATCATCAATCTTTTATCAAATAATGGTCAATGACACTTCAATCCCTTAGTCGACTCATACGACACCCGCAGGAGGAGTTGAGGTGGTGACAAATGTATTCTTACTGCCGTCACCACCAATTTGCCATCACACCCCATTATACGAAGAGTAAACTTTTATGAATCCACCCTGTAATAGTCATGATATGTGTACATGCATAGTGTGCACTTAACCTAAACATTAAGCCACGTTTACACGCCTAAGGGCACACTTATCGCTGAAGCGAAACTCCTCGCCTTTCATAAAACTACCCGCAAATGTGTGTTGAATTTAGTAAAGTATTTTAGCGTAATTTTATGTTTGTAAGTAGAATTTATTTTACATCGTAAAGCTGAGTGTTATGTAAAAAAATTATGTGTGTGTGATTTTCAGATTTAAAAAAACGTATTATTTTTATGGAACAACAGTTTTTTGAGGCTTCATGTTTTCATAGTACTGTAAAACTACCTAACTATAGTCCAAAACTAAGTAAAATATCTTCGATTTAGTGTAATTATTACTTTATTAACTCAGGTTGTTACACAAAATCCCCTCATTAATGATTAAAAACTTAGGTAAAACCAAAATAAACGATTTCCATTGATGCTTCATTATAAGTTGAACTTGTGGACCATAGTTGTAGTAGTGGACTAGTAGATGTATGGTTTTACGGTAATAGTTTTTAGAATTACACCTAACGTGAGACTCAAACATACTAAAATATTACTGCATTGGGCAGTTTGGGTTTGCAGTGGGCTTTGACCGAGTGTGTTCCGGACAAGGACCCTTGGTGACCCTTAATGGGTCGAAACAAGTCGAGCAATTATCGACTTAAGCACGTAAAGAACGCGGTTCGATAATACTGTATAAGTTTTTTTTAATTTAAAATGGGCTTCCTCATGGCCACAGACTAGCCAAGGGCAGAGACTTGGCCTACGATGGAGTGAGTTTGCCCAGAATGTGCCTATTCACCCTTGACTTGAAAGTTGACGGGTTTTTCAAAATCACGAATCGATTCATGTTTGATCATCTTGGACCGCCATTTTGTTTTCATCCTGTATGTTTTTTAATTTTGGTGACCAACTTTATTATAATAAATTGGAATAGAATAGAATGGTGCCGTGTGGTGCTGGCAATAAGAATATATTTGTCACCACCCCAACTTCACGTGCGAGTGTCGTAAGAGTCGACTAAGGGATTGAAGTGTCACTGACCACTATTTGATAAAAATTGATGATGGGCAGCAGCGTCATTATAGTGGACTCATTACTGCGATCGCCAATCCGCTTGCCCAGAGTGGCGATTATGGGCATTTACCTTATGGTTTATACGCATAGTTAATAAGAGAGGCCTACGTCCAGTTGTGGACTATCATAGGCTGATGATGATGATGATGATGGAATAGAATAATATGATTTATGCATTGTTGGACTAAAAGTAAATATGGTGATGTATAAAAATGTCTACATATAAAATAAAAATTGGTCCGAGTATTAGAAAGCTAATACTTTAGAATGCTTAAGTCTTATAAAGTCGGAATATAAAAATGACTACTATCACAGTATAAAAATGTTTGTGTCTTATCAAGTCAAAACATAAAAATGACTACTTTCAAAGTGTACAAATGTCTAAGTCTTATCAATAGAATTAAATGGATTTGTATTGTATGTCACATTACCTGATATACTTAAGAGAAAACGTAGCATAATAAAACAAAAGTTAAAAACAAACATAAATTAATACTAAATTAGTATGCAGCACTAAAACTAAGAACTAAACCCATTACCTCTTTTGTAAGTCAAAAGATGAAATAACGTGAAAGTCTCAGAAATGCAAATTCTGGCTGAAATGCAGTGTCCTTTGCATAATATGGCGGCCATTTTTAAAAGTAAACAGATACAAGAGCTTGCCACAGAGCATATTAATAAGATAGCGCAATTAGCATTTTCACCCGAACATATCCGTGAAAATAAATATTTTTAAACGGTACAACTTTTAAGGCCTTAATGAGCATTGTATGGACTTATTTATTACTGGCTTATTATTGATTAAAATTGTTAATGTTTCTATTAAATTTAAATGTTTCTTGTCTTTTTGACATTGTATTGTGTTATTCCGTTTCAGTAAATAATTCAAAGGAGATACACTCCCGTTTATACAAATAATTGTACAGGTATTGTATGGTATTATTTAACCACTACGAGGAAAAGTCCTGATACATTTTTTAGAGACATATATGACCAATCTTTTATTCAAATGGCATACAATAATTTAAATTGAGTAGTAAGTAATTGGAGAAAATAAAAATATCAAGCCCTGATACATTGGTAATGGGCCCAAAACGCTTCCTCTGCGCAAACACTACAGTCAAGCAATTATCCTACTTTAATATCAGATTTGTTCAATAATTTTGACAAATCCTTTACATTCAAATGCCCCATACGTCCATACCCATACCACAATATGACGTCGTCATAAACTCACGTGTTGATAGTCACTAAGCGCAATATGTTTTGAAGAGCTTTGACCTTGAGACAGAAATATAATTATTTGCATGAAAAAGAATATTCATTATAAGGATATGAACAAATATTTCAGTTCGCTAATCGATCATCTGCCAGAAAATCCTAACCACCCCATTCATAAACGCCCCCTAGCTTAGCAATTGTATCAAAATGTCTAAGATCAGACCGAAAGGAACAACCAATATATACTTAGCGGCTTTCTAAGTTAGGAAACGCTTAGAAATAAGGGGATTAGTATACGACTTAAAGATTATTCATGAATATTAGAGCTCCATTGTGTGAAAAATGAATGGCGATTGATCTTGCGGAGTCTATAGTAGGAAGTCTGTGAAGTGCGCTTTAAAAATGAAATGATAGCAACATTTTACTGAAGTGAAATTTGTTCTTGTTTCTTTTGAATCTTTTGTGAGGCATTTTGTAAGATGTACTAGTAAATTGATAACAGCCTTACAGGTTTGACAATTAATTTGAAATTACTTAATTAAATTAAAATGTAAATACATTCAACTAAAATCTCTTTAAGTCGATCGTATATTGTGCTATTAAGATTTCAATCTTAATCCTGCAATGTAGAAAACAGATGTGCTTACCATAGAAAAACTGCAAATGACTTTGGTAGTTGGTTAAAATTCCAAACCGCAACCTCTGGACTAGTAGTCGGTGACATTTCAATCCGTTAGTGGACACGACACCCACGGCAAGAATTGGGGTGGTGACAAATGTATTCTTACCGCCGCCACGTGGCAAACCTTTAGTATTAATAGAGCTAAAATATTACCATTTTTTGGTACTTTTGTTAACTTACACCGGTTTTCCACAGCTTTCTTTTTTTTGGGATTGTTAAAGATAAAGTACCTGTAACAAAAGATTGTTTATTAAACACTGATTTTATGCAAAATTATTATTAATCGAAGGCATTATTAACTAACCCTCTTATTCGTAAAGGTCTCTTAACTTAACAAGCCGCAAAGTATTGTTTGTTCCTTTCGGCCTTATAGACATACTGATAAGAATGAAAGGGACACCCAATACTTAGCGGCTTGTAAGTGACGTTTATGAATAAGAGAGTCACACCATCACCACTAAATTAAAAATAAATAAAAACCGTCTTCAACCGATTTCTCCAAGATCCCATCATCAGACCCCAACTTGGTGCCAACGGGACCATCTCGGGGTTAAACCAGTTCGTTAAAAAAAAGTTGAAAATCGATTCACGATTCTCGGAGTTATAAGAAACACACATACGAATAAATCAGTCGAAATTGAAAACCTCCTCCTTTTTAGAAGCCGCTTAATAGAATTATCGTTTCTAAAATAAAGATAATAAAATAATACAGATTATATTAACGAATCATTAAAGTAATCGTTAAAACTCAAATCAAATTATTTACTTATTGACTAAATAATTTGATTTGTGTTTTTATATTTTCCCCAGTAGTCACACCACTTAATACTATATAAATTATAAATATTGAATGGCATTTACCAAAGAAATCCCTTAGAGTATGGTCATAGGCGCCTAGCCTTGTATAGCATTGCATATATTCAATTCCTTACAAGTAAAATCGACTGGTGGTTGCTAAGACCGAGTGGCCTAGCGGTGCAAGAATCAGCCGCGAAAGCTGAGCACGTGAGTTTGATTCCCACCTCGTGCGTTGGTGATCTTGGTCAGTTTTTCTTTAGTATATAACATTCAATATTTATAATGAATAAATACATATTTTGAGTGACTAAAAATATGGTTTTATTATCAGTATTGTACCGTGCGAAGCTGGGGTGGTTTGTGTAAATAAAGGTTCGAAATTCTTTAACCGTAAAACCGACTCGCACTTAACTTGTCTTTCTAAAGCGCAGTTCACTTAAATGTTAACAAATCTTAATGAAAACGTTCAGAAAAAAGATGCCATCGCAACGCAAGCAAATAACTATTAAGAGGAACAACTCTAAAAACCATTCTGATTAAAATCTCTCTTTAAAGGCACAATTAATAAAAATAAAAGCAATCTTTTATTTATCTTTCTCATCTAAAACTCTTCCAAAGAGTTTATCACAAAACGACGCTTTTTCTACTAAGATTGTATGGAGTTAGGACCTTTTAGAGTTGAAGTGGAAAGTCGTAGCAGGCTACTACGGCGTAGACGTGCTACGAACAAAAGGCGTAGCAAGATAAGGAATTCTTGAGTGGAAGTTTTTGTAAGGAATTTTATTTTTGAACTTCTTTGTTTGGTAGCTTGGGACACTTTAAGAAACATAGGTTAGTTTCATAGGTGATAGAGCCCTATTTGCAACAAAAAATCTTGGTTATATCATCTACAAACATTAGGGTGAAACCATTTATCTTTATCGGTTATTGCCATGGTTACGGTCGCCTGAGTCACGCTGGTTTTATACAAAATTATGCTACTTAAATTACACATGTATTTTACACTAGTTTCTTGAGGAAATTATTTATATTTGACTTGAATAAGCTGCCCTTGAACATACCGCATATAAAAAAAATCTAGTGTCGTATGAGGAGCTCAAAACATTACCAGGACAACGAACGGAATGGCGTTTACTCCATCGACAAGAGCCAGGCTCTTAAGTAGAAGAAGAAGAAAAAAAACTAAATATCATGCATTAATTGACTACCCAAAGGTTGTCTGGAAGAGATCGCTTTTTAGCGATAAGGCCGCCTTTTGTGACCTCTGTTTTTTTTGTATTTCTTTTGTTTTTGTGAACTTTTTGTTCTTTATTACGTGTGAGGTGTGCAATAAAGAGTTTTGTATTGTATTGTATTGTAATTTTGCATTAATTATGGAATTATGTTGGGGCATATACGACATGACGAATATATTAAAACTGTAATTGAAGGAAAAGTGAAAGGGAAGAGGGGCCGAGGGAGATCAAGGTGAGCATTTTTGGACCAAGTGAATGAGAAAATAAAGTAGTGTCGTACCAGGAGCTCAAAACATTAGCAGAACAACGAACGGAATGGCGTTTACTGCACCGACAAGAGCCAGGCTCTTAAGTAGAAGAAGAAGAAAAAATATATATATTTAGAAAACGGTCATTCCAGCATAACTAGCTGGGCTGGAGTAGTCGAGTGGGTTAGGCATCAGCGGCTGAAGTTGAGGAAGTGGGTTAAAATCCCACCTCTGGCGTTGATAAACTTCCATATTTTTTTATTGGTATATGTCATCTTGTTAATGTTTAAAATATACATTTAAGTAGTAGTGTTACAACTTAAAAAAAAGATACAATTTGATTTTTTCAGTTAAAAACAAAAATAAGGTAGATACATAAGAATGCTCAAAATATAATTATATCTAGAGTGGAGCGCACGCAAGAGCGACAAGTTCGTGCGGCTGGAGGTCGCGAACGCCAATTCCAAGTTGGAGACCTGGTGCACATGCGGGAGCAGACCAATCCGGATAGGTGGGTAAAGGGAACAATAAGAGAAGTAATAGGTTCCAGGAATTACATGGTAGAAAGGACGGATGGTACGCTATCTAAAAAACACATTGACCAAATAAAAAACAATGGTACAATTGGTACGTTAGACCATGGTAAGGATAGTCGGTTAGTGTGGCCCGGTTGGGATACGTCTGGTGATGATGTGACTGGTCCAGCGGAGGCGGCAGGCGCAAGTGTGGCGGCCGCGCAGGAGCCCGGGCCCGCGCCGGTCGCTGCTGCACAAGCAGCACCGTTGCCGGGGACCCAGGCACCTACTAGCCGGTATGGTAGAGTGTTAAACCGAGTTAGACACTTCCCCTTGCCCGAAATCGATTAAGTTGTTTGATGTGTTAGCATAAGGTCTTGTTGTTAATTTTGTAGTTATAATGTTATAGTTTTTGGTTAGATTAAGAAGCTTGTTTAAAATTAGCAAGAGGGTGTTATGTATGCATACTACATGCAGCTTCTATCAGTCAACTACGCTTGACAGGTGTTTGTATTTTTCTAGCTGTCTACTTTTTGATATTCATTCCTTTAATATATATATTGCTGACAAGATGTATTTTACTAATTTTCCTGATAATAGCCCCATATTTCACAATATCCTAAATGGGCGGATTTTTAATTTGTTGTAGTTTTTTCAAATTTTCCAAATTTGGATATTTTCATATTTTTTCTACTCAGAATCGCAAGCTCTTAACAGAATCCTCATTAGCAGAAAAAAGTGTCCCAAGAATTCCATACATTTTTTTGTATTCCACTGAGTTACGGGCCAAGAAAGTGTATGAAAAATAGTAACTCAGTAGATTTTTTTTCCGGGACACTTTTTTATTTCTATCAGGATCGAAAGAGCTCGTGATTCTGAGAAGAAAAAAATTAAAAAAGTCAAAATTTGTAAATTTTAAAAAACTACAACAAAATAAAAATCCAGCCAAATAATATGTCCTAGTGCAATTTATTTCTCTGTGATAAATAAGAGCGTCGTTACATATTTTTAAGATGATTATTACGATACGTTCATATTTTTGCATTAAAGTTTTATTCATCCTTAGCTGTCTTATCTCGTAAACAACTTTCTAACCTAAAAGTACACGTTTTCTGTTGTAAACTGCCATATTTGCCAATACCAAAATACCTGAGTCTGTATTTATACAGTCCGTCCGTATTGATTAGTGAATTGCTTAATTTTTAACCAAGGAAACAGAAGTTTACAACGGAAAACGTGTTCTTTTAGAATTATAACTAACGTGAGACTCAAACATATTTAAATATTTACACACGCGGTACACGTCGGGCTTTGGTCGCGGATACTCCATGATGAGGATCCTCTTAATGGATCGAAACATGTCGAGCAATTATCGACTTAAATTACGTGAGTAACCCGTGTGATAAATATTTAAATACGTGTTCTTTTAGGTTAGAAAGTTGTTTACTAGATAAGACAACTAAGGATGAATGGACTTTAGACTGTTCCGCAACATTAATATTCAAGTCTCGAGTAAACACTAAAGTAAACCTTATTGGCTAACTCATGGCACGGCTACTGATAGTTATCGCCGAACAAGGTGTTAAGTGTTCGTGCCAACTGACAATAAATTCTAAACTACAACCACCTACTCTGTAACTATACCGTTTCCTGGCTTAGGTAGTACAATTTGCCGTTATGCTTATGAACAATTGTACAGTTAAGTTTAAAGACCTCAACCTATCTTAAGAGCATTTTCACTTTTAGAGACACCCAATTAGCTTAACTCACACAAAAAAGTTAACTTCGATGTCAGTTTTGTAACGACAACTAAGCATTCAATATTAACAATAGTACATTACTACCGAGGCCGGGAAGTGACTGGTTGCCGGCCGAATATATGTAGACGGCCGAGCGAAGCGAGGCCGGATAGTATTCGGACGGCAACCCGTCACTTCATGGCCGAGGTATGTATAATGCTTTTCTCAAACATGCAATGAAATGAAACAAAAAAATGTATCTTCTTTCTAAGAAATTATAAGTCAACTATATAACTAAGTCTTTGAAACACAACAAAAGTCAAATACGACACCGACACCTCATTTTTTTTTAAGATTGACCTGTTTGAATGTTGCAATTTTTTTATTTAAAAAAGCGGTATTAGACGACGTGGTCGGTTGGGTCCAATTAATCGCATGCAGTGATCGGGGCCGACGGATCGCGCCGTATAATACTGCTTTTTAAATATTATTTTGAGTAGTTATTGTACATTTATTTTAATTGATATAATTTAAATACCTAATTATAACTGCAAAAATTTGCCAATCATTTTTTTTTATACTAATATTACTTACAGATAATTATTGGCTAAAAGCCAAGATGCCAGGTCACAACCCTATGTCAAATGAAAATTAAAAAAGAGGTACTTGCCGGCCTAGGCCGGCAACGAGGTACTTCCCGGCCACTTTTTAGGCACGTAACTACAACATTTCATTGCATGTTTGAGAAAAAATATTTTTTTATCATTTATTCGTGTAATGCAATATAAAAACATGAATAAAGTGAGAAAGAGAATTTACGTAAATATTTCATGCTTCATTGTCGTTACAAAACTGACATCGAAGTTAACTTTTTTTGTGAGAGTTAAGCTAATTAGGTGTCTCTAGAAGTGAAAATGCCCTTAAGTCCACTGCTGCACAAAGGCGTCTCCTATTACCAAACAGTGGACTAATGTGCTTCATTGCTCGCAATCATGTGGATATGACACCAAAGTTGATGAATACATAATCAAATTAGTCCTTGAAATTGACACATTAATACTGAAATACACAGACAGCCATGACAAAGGAACAAATATTTGTGATAAATTTACAAATTATGCCCTCGCTGGGACTTTAATCCGGAACCTCCAGCTTCGTAAGGTGCATTTAGACCAAACGAGCATTCGCTCATTCTATCCCCCACTCTACGAAATCAACGAATTTCGACGAATCACGTTTTGTGTAATGAACGAATTTCGTAGTGGGGGATAGAATGAGCGAATGCTCGTTTGATCTAAATGCACCCTTAGGTAAGGTCACTACCAACTAGGCTAGGGAGTCTAGCATAAAGATGTTATTCCATACCTTAGACAGTAGGCGAAATTTATGGAACAGCTTATTTGTTATCAGTTATTGTTCTCATAATAAAGTTCATTAATATGAACCTTCTGCTGGTGGTAGGACCTCAGGGTCCGCCCGGATAGCTACCACCGTCTTACCCGTTAACCTGCCGCTAAATAGCAGTGTTTGCACTGCTGTGTTTCGGTTTGGGGGAAGATAGCCGGTGTAACTGGCATAGATAGAGGCAATCCATCTAAGTCCTCTGGGTAGGCAGCACATATGCGATTTTTTGATCACTATGTCCATGGGCCCCAGTTCCTGCTTTCCATCAGGTGGGCTGAGAACACAGTTTCCGAGAAAAAAACTTGATCACAGAATTAACCCTTTAAACTTCGACTGTGATTAAAAAGTACATTGTAAATAGCTTGTTAAGTTCACTAAAGATTTTTACCCCTGTCGCTACTTGATACTTAACAAAGCTAAACAAAGCCGCGAAAGTATTCGTGTCGAAATACAATAAATCTAGAAACGTGTTAAACATGAACACTTACTGTAATTTGATTGTAGCGATAGCTCTGTGTATTTTTAGTTTTGATTGGCTAATAAACAATGATATACAGGGCGTCAAGACTACGGGGCATTAAGGCAAGGTAACCTTAATGTTTTACTTTTTATTTTCAGATATCTGAATAAACATTACCATCTTAGAGGGAAGAATAGAGGCAACCAGAGGCAGAGGAAGGCCTAGAATAACATACATTGCTCAATTGAAGGAATGGTGCTGTAGCCATTCGTACCAAGATGTCAAGACGAAAGCCCAAAACAGAGCCGAATGGAGGATGCTGCAACGACAGGGGGCCAGGCCCCCTTAATTATGATGATGATCTGAATATTACAGTTTAGCTAGGTACAAGAACTAATTTCATATGCACTCTAGTCTATTGACTTAACATTGGATTTCTAAATATATTATATTTTTGACACATAAACGTAACAATAAAAATAACAAACGAAGGTAAAAATTCAGGTATTATTTTTAAAACGTAAGCGAATAAATGCCAAACTATACTAACCACTTTTAAATTTAATTGACTTTTATCGATGGCTGACGCTTAACACATTTATGTGTTACTGAACTTATTGATATTGCATTAAACGGCGGTTAACTAAATTTAACGGCACGAACACAATACTTAGTTCTCGCTTACAGCTCTTCAGGTTTTCGAATTTCGTATGAATTCATCGCTTTACATACATTTGTCAGCCTTCGTAGCTGCTTAGTTGCTAGTGACCCTGCCTACGAAGCCGGAGGTTCCGGGTTCAAATCCCGGTGTATACATTATTAGTGTACTTGTTTATCACAAATATTTGTTCATTGGTCATGGCTGTCTAGTGTCTATGTATTTAAGTATCTATATGTATTTATCTATTATATATATCGTCGCCTGGTACCCACATCACATGCTTTATTGAGTTTACCGTGGGACTAGGTCGATTTAAGTAAGAAGATATTTATTTATTGACCTTGTTCATTTACAGCGTTTTCGCTTAACGAAAATAAAAATGTGGTAAGCGCCACAAAATCTAATACCAGGCAGTTTTCATAGATTTTGAAAGTGATGCGAGAAATGGGTACCTATAAAAGTTATGTATTTATTCCAAAATATGAAGTACCTAATTCGAACAATAACCAAAAGACATTACGATATTTTTTCGCCATAGTGAAAAGTTTTTTGGCTCTCCTGTAAACTTTCATTTTGGCGGTTACAGCAAATCCGCTTTTTGCCATCGAATGGAGATTAACCCGTGATATATTTAGTTTTATAATCTACATAATGTCTATGTAATAAATACATTACATAGTATTTCGCAATTTGCGATACAAAACCACCACTCATTCTAATTTGGATGAAACCGCAACAGGCAAAAAGCTTTGTGTTTTCAGAATTGCATGAATAGATTTGATGTGTTAGTTTGATTGGGGTCTGACTTTTCAAAGAGTTTTATAAATTCATATTGTGCATATTTTGTGGGACAACTCAAATTGTTTGAGTTAAATTATTTTAAAAATTAGCACTACACTGTATATAAATTTAAATGTGTGAATAGATGTCATATCAGATATGAAGAGGCCTATACCCAGCAGTGGAGTGGGAATAGATAGATTCTATCTATTCAGCCCGTGTCTACTCACTGCTGGGTATAGGCCTCGTCTTTATTACGCCAGTTTCCTTGGTGATGTACCGAATGTCATGTACCAAAGTTTATCAACAACGGAGATGGGGCTCAAGTCGTACACAGATATCGCAAACAGACTGCACAGGCCTAGAAATTAATAATCAAGACAACTAAATTTTACCCTTTAATTTACCGGAAATAAAAAAAAAACACTATGATTTAAACTCCCAGCCCACTGTAATCTGGTATTTCTTATTTAGTTTGACAGGTGTGTCACGTGTCACGACCATGTTTGAAAGTTAAGAGTTTTTAGGAAGTCCAACAGTTTGATACTTATTTGTGAAGTAGCCTCAAGCCAAGTTTTCTGTTCATATATAAAAATGTAGGAAATTATGTTTAGTTAGCCGTGTGGTGACGCCAATAAGAATACATTTGTCACCACCCCAACTCCTCCTGCGGGTGTCGTAAGAGTCGACTAAGAGATTGAAGTATCACTGACCAATATTTGATAAATATTGATGATGGGCAGCAGCGTCATCATGGACACATTACTGCGATCGCCAATCCGCTAGCCCAGCGTGGCGACTTTAATGCGTTTTTATACGCATAGTTAATAGGAGAGGCCTACGTCCAGCAGTGTACTATCATAGGCTGATGATGACGATGATGAACGTAACCATTCTCTATGTACATACCTGTGACAACTAACAAATCTAAATGAGAAATCCTTGAAAATTCAAAGACAAATATGAACTAAATCCAATAATTGCAACTCAAAATAACGTTGCCAATAAAATAAAACTCAAAAACAAAATGCCGTCTAAACGAACTTGACTTGTTAATTTTTACCCCAAACGCAATGAAGGCTTGGTATTAACGATGTTTATTACAAGTTTGGCAACACTGGGCCGTTACATTTGAATTTTCATGGCAACACAGCGAATTTTAGTCCAATAAACAAGTCGTTTTATTTTTATTTTAGTCACCAGCATTCTCGATACAATGCCACAAGGGCCAATCTTAGATATAGGTTAGGTTAAGTAAATTAGTTAGATTTAATTTATGTACATAAATTGCTGTTTTGAATATAAATATATTAAAAAAAAAATGATTTCATATTTAATTTTTTAGCAAATGGTAAACTCACGTACTTTAATTGATAATTTCTCAACAAGTTTCGATCCAATGTAACGTTTAAATTATGTGAGTCAGTATAACTACTTACTGTGTGCACAAGTGAGTCAGTATAACTACTGACTCACATAATTTAAATGAAAATGTTTAAATATAGTTTAGTCACACGTTAGTTATAATTTTAAAATACCATTTTATACTTAAATGTTTATTCACATTTCTAAAATTGCTAGTCAAGGTACTACAAAATATATTTATGAATATATATGTATATAAATTAAAATCGTTGTGGTCAGTTCTCATTCATTGCAATTAAGAAAAAAAAAAAAAACAATTTTCGTCACGAGAATATTTTTTCTTTATAGAATAGGAGGCAAGCAAGCAGATGTATTACCTGATGGTAAGCGATTACCTTTGCCCATGGACACCTGCAACACTCGTGGTATCAAAAGTGCGTTGCCGACCTTTTAGACGGGAATACGCTCTTTTCTTGAAGGTTTGAAGATCATAACGGTCCGGAAACACCGCAGGCGACAAATAATTCCAGAGCTTAGCTGTGCGAGGCAGGAAATGTAATATTATTAAATAAAGCTGGTCAGGTCACCTAAATTAGGCAAACCCTCTATAAAAAAACATGATTTTTTACAAAAAAAACTTTTTTCAAAAATATTAAAATTTATAAAAAAATTGTCTGAAAATTTACTTTTGTGTAATTATAACTCTGGTCAAATATGTCAGTAAAACTGGGAGTCAAATTCTTATGTTCTACGGGCAGCTTATTCTTCATCATCATCATCTCAGCCATAAGACGTCCATCAATGAATCGAATCAGAAATGAGGAAATCCGTAGGCGAACTAAAGTCACTGACTGATGGACAGGCCACATTGCACGCAGAGCAGATGGTCGATGGGGTTGAAAAGTGCTCGAGTGGAGACCACGGCTAGGCAAACGCAGCGTAGGACGTCCACCCACAAGATGGACAGACGACCTTATGAAGGTCGCCGGGACACGCTGGATGCAGGTCGCATCTAACCGGTACATGTGGAGGTCCAGAGGAGAGGCTTATTCTTCACGCCTATGATTTTTGAATGTGTAGCCCTTTTTAGGGTTCCGTAGCCAAAATGGCAAAAACGGAACCCTTATAGATTCGTCATGTCCGTCTGTCCGTCTGTCCGTCTGTCCGTCTGTCACAGCCAATTTACTCGGAAACTATAAATGCTACAGTAACGAAATTTGGTAAGGATATGTGTTGTATGAACCGCTACAGGAATGTGATACTAAATTGTAAAAAAAACCATTGGGGTGGGGGCCCTCCATACATGTAACTGAGGGATAGATTTTTTTTTTAGTTGTACATAAGCGTGTGGGGTATTAATAGAAAGGTCTTTGAAAATGATATGAAAGTTTATACATCACATTTTTATTTAAGCAAATCGTTTTCGAGATATCAGGTCTCAAAATCTGAAAAATGTGTCCCCCCCTCTATTTTTTAAACTACGCGATATAAAATTCTGAAAAAAATATATGTTATGCACATTAATAAACTCTATCAACGATTTTTGGTTTGATAAAATTATCTCCTATAGTTTTTGAGGTAGGTTGATTTAACTGTATTTTTTTAATAATAAATTGATAATGGTACGGAACCCTTTGCGCGCGAGTCCGACTCGCACTTGGCCGGTTTTTTATTTACTGAAAAGCTAGTAAAGTTGTCCAATGACCAAAATATAAGGTAAGTAATGCTCTGATACAATTTACTAACGAATTTGTTCAAATGGCATATTTTGTTACTGTGATATTTAAAAAAAACTTTTTTTTTATATTGGAACTAACATCAATAATAGTCGTCGTTGACTGGAGTAAAAAGGCTTGGTTAAGGTTATTTATTCAAATTTTAAAAGCTTCTGTGTAAATAAAATGTAATTTAATGGTTTTACTTTCAGTTCGGTTTTGAAAAGAGTGAAAAGGCTTTATAATCCGCAAATATCTTCAATTTGTTTTATTGGTAAGCTGTTATTAAGAATTTTATACAATTATCATAATGGTTTCAACATAATGAGTTTCACAAAGAGGAAAAAGCCTAACACAACATAATATCGTAACACATACTCACACAAATTAATCTAGTTCCATGGTAAGCTATATAAAATGAAGGCCTGTGTGGTGGTAGGTACATCAAGGGCAAAAATATGTATACACTTTTGCACTTTATTTTTACGGCATAAGATAAAAAGCGTATAAATATTTATGCCCTTGACTGTACTAACCGAAAAGTATATGTATATGATGATACATTGTGGAATTCTGTAATCCCACCTGAAGCGGAAGTACTCTTAATATCTAGTAATAACGATTTCATTGTTTTCTTTTCATTTAATTTATGAAATTTGTTAGAAACATTTCATCCTTAAAATTGTCCCTAACAATCGATGCAATAAAAATACAGGGTGCAACTTTTAAGATTTTAGTCGGTTAAATTATGACGGATCGGGTGCGACAAGCGAGTTTAAAAAAAACTTTGAATGTATTTTTCTTTCTTTAAAAAAATAAAGGAACGTTTTCTTCAGGTGGCATTAATAAATTCCACCCTGTAGATATTTAAATATGTAGGATGTACGAAAGAATCTTTGCCCTACTACACACATCATCAGCCTATCTCAGTCCACTGCTGGACGTAGGCCTCTCCTATCAACTATGCGTATAGACTTATAATTAAAGCAGAATCCGCTTGCCCAGCGTGGTGATTATGAGCATCTACTTTCCAATAAATCTATACGCATAGTGTGTGCACTATGATGACGCTGCTGCCCATCATCAATCAAATCGGAGAATGGTCAGTGACACTTCAATCCCTTAGTAGACAGTTACGACATCCGCGGGAAGAGTTGGGTGGTGACAAATGTGTTCTTGTTGTCGTCACCACACGGCATTGTCCTATCATGGTGATAATAATATGATTTATAGCCACCTAATTTTTATTATCCACAGCAAAAGTACAAAAACAGTATTAACAAAACAATTTTATTCAAACTCTATTTAAAGTATTTTGGCTGTTTTTCAATAAATTCTATTGCGTTGTAGTTTTTCCGCATCAAACATTTAAACTGTCAACGGATCGCCAATTCGAAATTTAAAAGCCGTGAATTCGATTTTTAAAAAGTCACCGGTTGTCAACGTATTTTCGGATGTTCCAAATTTGAATAAACGAAACTTTGCCATGTCAACTGTTATTGGATGAATAGATTTTTAGTATTCAGTGTTGATACTTGTTTTAGTGTTTTTTTTAAGTTTGTCCAATATAAGTAAATTTATGTTGCCTATAAGGTTTTGGGACTCAAAATAAGTCCCCTATTCAAATTTTGTAAGCTTTAGAAGTTAATTATAAAGTATGTATTTGATCGTAAAGCACATTAATATTTAGATCATACTAAACAACTTTTACTATGGGGCCAAACTCGAATTCCTGAAAAAAAAAATTACTCTCCCATACAACGTGTTCATGATCACGCAATCAAAATGTATGAAAATGTCCAAATTTTTTTCGTGAATTCGGGTTTGGCCCCATAGTAAAAGTTGTTTAGTATGATCTAAAAATTAATGTGTTTCTTTCTTTGCTTTACGATCAAATACATACTGTATATGCACACAACTAAGTCGGCCTCCGTAGCCTAGTTGGTAGTTGACCCAGCCTACGAACCCGGTGGTTCCGGGTTCGAATCCCGGCGAGTGCATTATTTGTGTATTTATTTATGACAAATATTTGTTCCTTGGTCATGGCTGTCTATGCATTTAAGTATCTATATGTATCTATCTATTATATATATCGTCACCTGGTACCCACATCACAAGCCTTAATTGAGCTTACCGTGGGACTAGGTCGATTTGTGTAAAGATGTCCAAAATTATTTATTTATTTTATTTTTATTTTAGTGACAGGTAGTTTCACTATGTATTTTCTTTTTTCGATTGTCATGGAATAGATATGGTTTTATTATGAGTCGCCTAAATATCCCTGCATACAGTTTATGAGTTGCTTTGAAGGTATAAGTTACATGCATGCAATCTCGCTGTAATATAATTTGGATGTACTTGTACCGACACTAAGAAACTTACCCCACCGGCTTCGAACCTCGTTATAACGAAGTTACCCCATATTCTCAAAGTAAACAGCAAGTTTAAAACTCCACCTTAAACACCTCGGCATAGCGATCTGCATCTGCTTACAGAACACGTGAGGACACAGAGTAGAACAGAGCAGCCATTACTGAATAAAAACGCTAAAGCTTTCATTTACTTTCTTTAAAAAAAAATAAGATTTTTTTTTATGTTGGCATAACAAAGTGGCTCCACTCCACCTGATCGTAAGTGAAAAGTAGAGCCCAAATCGCGGCGGCAACGAACAGGAGACAATCAGTAACCTGTTAGTTGCCACCGCCTTGCTGGCCCGCTAGATGCTTCTTCACGCTTCATTTAAAGGGTCCCAACTTATAGGTATGCGCAAACCGGCACATGTGTGCCTTACGGGCCAAAAACCTCACTGAGTGGATCCCACACGATGGCCAATGGAGCAGAGGCAGACCGAAAAGGAGATGGCACGACTTGGACACGTTTTGCGGAGAATGGTGGGACCTTGCCAACAATAGGACGGAATGGAAAACGAGAGGAGGCCTGCAATAGAGGGCTATTAAAAAAAAAGATTCTTGTTCATAATTCTCTATCAACCTATTAGGGCCATTTTGTTCAAAATTGGACCCTTTGTTTTTAGATTTGTAACTTTTAATATGATGTAAACTCAGAATCACGAGCTCTTTCGATTCTGAAAGAAGATTTTTGTGTCAAAAATTGTTTTTCATTCCGTTACCGTTTTTTCATACGTTTTGTATGGAGGAATCGGAATGGGAAGTAATAAAAAA
Organism: Thaumatotibia leucotreta; assembly: GCA_025490895.1. Lineage (NCBI taxonomy): Eukaryota > Metazoa > Arthropoda > Insecta > Lepidoptera > Tortricidae > Thaumatotibia > Thaumatotibia leucotreta. The sequence continues at coordinate 20,701 of JALPQI010020241.1, forward strand.
GAATGTAATTGTTGGGATAACTGTTTTTCTGCTATTAGAATCAAAAAAGTTACGATTCTGAGTAGAAATAATTTGAAAAATAACCAAAAATGGCCCATTATTACAAACACAAATTTTTTAAGTGAAATTAATTAAACATATACACGAGTTCCAAAAAAAAATTTTTTCCTAGGAAGATGAAAGATTCCATTATACGATTATATAAAGCGTTTTAATAATTTACTTATGTAAACAGATATTAGTATTAATTTATAAATAATATTTCTGATTGCACTGAAAACCAGCGCCATAACTAAAGCCCTTTAGTTATCGGCATATGCTGAGTGGCATCCATTTTGATGCTTTGTACTTAGTTTAAGCTTTAACATATTAGATTAAGTTTTCTTTTCGTTTCTATTTTTAAGCATCAAATAAACATTTTTCATTTCATTTAAATGAAAAGCTTCCGTAGCCTAGTTGGCAGTGACCCTGCCTACGAAGCTGTAGGTTCCGGGTTCGAATCCTGGCGAGGGCATTATTTGTGTATTTATTTATCACAAATATTTGTTCCTTGGTCATGGCTGTCTATGTATGTAAGTATCTACAGGGTGTTTGGTTAGCGGTGTCGGAGCTTTTAAGGGCTTAAACTACAATCAATTTCATCGATAAATTACCAAACATTTATTTTTTTGTGCCAACGATAATTAAATGGCGGCCATTTTAAAATTTCAAACAGACGAATAGGGGCGCACGTGATATTTCTGGAATTATACGTTTGTTATCGGTCCTATCCTCGCAGGAAAAATCTCGTTAGAGTGCTCATTAGATAAGCAAACTAATTAAGCTAATCATTTGACTCAACTATTTGAACAATAAGGCAAAAAAAAAATTTTTTTAATTAAAAATAGTAAAAAATTCACCTTTATTTTTCAATTAATTTAATTTTGCATGAAAACTAGGTCGTTAAGATAGGTTTTTGGTGTTGTTATTTGTTAGTACCAGATGTTAGCTAAAATACAACACCATAATTACAGTTATACCTTAAGTACTTCGGGAATTAGAAGTGCTCAAACATGCACTGGATGGATGGAAGGCGGCCACTTCACTAGTCAGTATCAGTACACTGCTGACATTGATTTGTTTATGGATTTTGCATCGGGAACGCTAAATATTTTGGTGTATGTTTGAGCACAGGTATAACTGTAATTATGATGTTATTTTTTAGCTAACATACTGTACTAATAAATAACAACACCAAAAACCTATCTTAACGACCTAGTTTTCATGCAAAATTAAATTAATTGAAAAATTAAGGTGAATTTTTTACTATTTTTAATAAAAAAATGTTTTTTTTTAGCCTTGTTGTTCAAATAGTTGAGTCAAATGATTAGCTTAATTAGTTTGTTTATCTAATGAGCTCTCTAACGAGATTTTTTTTGCAGGGATAGGACCGATAACAAACGTATAATTCCAGAAATATCACGTGCACCCGTATTCGTCTGTTTGAAATTTTAAAATGGCCGCCATTTAATTATCGTTGGCACAAAAAAAAATTGTATGGTAATTTATCGATAAAATTGATTGTAGTTTATGCCCTTAAAAGCTCCGACATTGCTAACCAAACACCCTGTATATGTATCTATTATATATATCGTCGCCTAGTACCCACATCACAAGCCTTAATTGAGCTTACCGTGGGTCTAGGTCGATTTGTGTAAGATGTCCCAAGATATTTATTTATTTCATTTTCAGAAATATCAAAGTGCCAAATCTGTTCTATTCTGCGCTGTTAAACTTCAACATCACTTAGCATGCTACAGCAACAAAGCGAACTTCTCGAATCTTCGCTATTGGCTCAGTTAGTTAAAAACATGTTCGATGAGCGAGCTTATATTGGATTTGAGCTGAAGTTTTAAGTGTGGTCTTTCTTAACTTGTGTAAGTTGTGTGCAAAAATTGTCAGAGTAGTTTTAGACTTAACTTAGAAAGTGGAAGGACGTACGCGTACGGTTTTGTAAAGACGCTTATTATAGATTTTTTCATTATATGTACAAAACTATTAATCTCATATAATAAATATTTATATTTCAAGCAAGTTATGTTTAACTATATTATTATTTCATTATTTACAAAAACGGGCACTAAAAGTTCTCTTATATTTAAAAAAAATGTCTGTGAAATGTTTTAGAAAAACATGCATTATCTGGTATTAACAGAATTATTCACGTTTAAAGATTAAGAATGCAGTGGAACTTTAGTAAATATTTGTATATTATTATAAACAACACAAAGACATGACAGTAAGGAAAAAAAACATCAAGTAAGAGTGACAACAGAACACCACCCTTGACAAAAATATAAATCAAACTATACTTTTTAAAATGGCCAGCGTTATACTTCCAACACCCCCCCATAACGTGGGCATCATCATGGCATTATGCCACACCAAGTTCCCGAGTAAACATCTCGTGCTTGGAACAGCCCAGGGGCTTAGTAAAGACATCTGCTAACATTTCATCCGTAGGGATGTACACAATTTCTACGTTAAGTCTATCTATCACATCTCTAACGTAATGAAATCTTATTTCTATATGCTTGCTCCGTCTATGAAGAGTGTGATTGGTAGCAAGCTGTATAGCAGACTGATTATCACAATACATCACTATTTTACAACTAGTCGTTATTAACAATTCTCTAATAAGAGCTTGCAGGAAAACCGCTTCTCTGCTCGCTTCACTCAAGCTACAATACTCCGCCTCGGTGGACGAAAGCGATATACACGACTGTTTGTAGCTACCCCATGATATCGTATTACTGCCGTATTTAAACACATATCCAGTGTACGACTTTCGATCAGGGTCTGCCGCCCAATCAGAGTCACTATAACCCTCAAGAATGGGATCCATAGTCGTCTTCCTAAAAACTAAAGCCTTTTGTTTAGTACCTTTAAGATATCGCAGTATACGCTTAGCTTGATTCCAATGCAATTCCGTATAACAACTATTAAATTTACTTAAATATGACACCGCAAACGAAATGTCAGGCCGCGTAGTCACACATAAATACATAAGACTACCAATCAACTCTTGAAACGGAAACTTCGATACATTGTTATTCGTAGCATTATTACAACTCTCAATAACTGAATTAACATTAGTTATCATGGAGATTTCACAGGCTTACAGTCTGTCATGCCAAAACGATCTAACAAATTGTCAATCCGATTTTCCTGACTCAATTTAATTGTAGTTGCATCACGTTCTACTTTAATGCCTAACATGTTACGTACCGGTCCTAAGTCTTTGAGTTTAAAACTCTTTAACAAAGAACTTTTCAAAGTGTCAGCTAGACGTTTATCGTTATAGAACACAAAAAAAATCGTCTACATACAGAGCGATAAAGACAATCGACTCACCTGATCTCTTTGTGAAGATGCAGTCTTCTTGTTTGCACTGTTTGTATCCCAAGACAGTAAAATATCTTTTACCTTTTGATACCAGGATCGCGAAGCTTGTTTCAACCCATAAACCGCCTTTCGTCATCTATATACTTTGTTCTCACTCCCAGGGCATATGAAACCTTCCGGTTGTTGCATGAATATCTCCTCTTGCAAATCTCCATTCAGAAATGCTGTCTGCACGTCTAAATGATCAATGTTTAGGTTCATATTTACAGCCATAGATAATAACAATCGTATAGAACAGTGACGAACGACCGGCGAAAACGTTTCATGGAAGTCCTCTCCATATCTTTGGGTAAAGCCTTTCGCTACCAAACCTTGCCTTATAACGTGTAATATTCCCTTCAGAGTCTCGTTTAAGTGAAAAAATCCACTTATTCTTAACAACGTTCTTGTCAACTGGTTTCTCAGTAAGCTCCCAAGCTCCGTGAAGGACAAAAGAATCAATCTCTTCTTTCATGGCCTTCTGCCATAGCACTTTCTCTTCACAGCTTAACGCTTCTTTGACAGTACGCGGCTCTATGGGCTCTGTCACATTACACACGTTCGTTATATTACAAGTTGTCTTAGGTATACGTGATCGTAAGTTATACCGTTGGCCGGTAGATTCTTCTGCCAATCCAGGCATATTTACCGAATCTTTA
>JALPQI010020242.1:0-25238 GCA_025490895.1 Thaumatotibia leucotreta
AATAATAAACACTTCATACTAAACTAAATATAAAACTAATACTTAATTAAATATCAAAAAGATTTCCCCCCTTCGGCATAGTGCCCAAAACGCTGGCAGCATTCCCTCGCTGAATCGCTATGCTGATTCGTTGAGCGAGGAAGCTGCCAGCCCTTTTATCCCCGGTACACTCTACGAGCCTTTTTGCTAAATCATTATATAGTTTTCTAGCGTTGGAACCCCACGAGCCTAGAGTCTCGACACCGAATGGTACAAAAATGTATTCGGTGCCCAGACCACTGTATTTCAATATTTTTCGGCTTTCCGCCTCCTCCGCAGCTGCACCTGCACGACTACTGGTCCCATGGAGGTGGGAAGGGGCCAATGTGTCTACACATGTGGCGTCCCACACTAACACCCTTCCCTGCCTCCATGGAATCAAAGACATACCGTCCGGTCTCTTGCCATCGTCTCTGCTAATGCCGGTTGGTTCCAGCAGAGCTGGCACGTTGACAGCAGCAAGAGACCGGCGGATGACATCGTTCAGGGCAGCGTGCCTGGAAAACCGACCAGCACTTTTAAGGCAGTGCAGCCCGTGGTGTCCCAACGCTGAAACTTCAGAGCCACATGGACATCTATGGGCTGAGCAGACATTAAGCCCTAATCGTAGGCATACAGCTATACGGAGGGTTTCAGGTTCCAAAAAGGTGCCTGTATTAGGTGATGGGTAAGCTTTGAGCCAATCACCTGATTCCCTGACTCCTGCTGCTAGTAATCTTGCACGAGATGTCCTTGTACTATTAAGCAACAAAGAGTCATAAGATGACTTACAAAGAGCATCATCCCAACTCCTCAAGGGGGGAAATCTTTTTGATATTTAATTAAGTATTAGTTTTATATTTAGTTTAGTATGAAGTGTTTATTATTATTGATTTATTATCCAATTATATTTAAAACAAAAACTACTTCTGGTCACTAGAAAGCTTATTCCTAGCATCAATGAAACAATCAAGGGTTTTTAATATCAAAAACATGGATCTGTGACTAAGTATGCAAAAACTGTAAAAACTGAATAAAAATTTTGTGATTCCTTTATTCTCATTGCTATTAGATTTAAAAGATCGTCAAAATGGCGGCATTTGCTTGAATTTGGTGAAATCCGATATAAATAATTGGCTACGCTTACTTCATTTCGCTAATTGTTAACGCTTCGATAAACTCGCGCAATTTTTGGAACGAGTTTGTTATACAACAAAAATATTAAATAATTAATTTGATAGAAAACCCGGATAACCCTTTTATAAACACAAGGGTATCAAATTTGTCATTTCGTTGCTTATCAATCTTATCATGAACAACGCTGTATCCAAAATAATACTGTCTTGCTTCTAATTTGAATTCGAGTGCTTTATTATTAGAACTGAAATTATGACACTGTAGCATCTTGAAATGCAGCGTTATTCATGATAATGTCGTTAAACACGAGTAGAAACTTACCCCCTTATTCATAAACGTGTGGTAACTTAACAAGCCGCTAATAATTGTCCCTTTTGCTCTTATGGACACATTGTTAAGACCGAAAGGGACAAACAATTATTAGCGGTTTGTTAAGATAGCAGACGTTTATGAATAAGGGGGTAAATTCAAAAATTGACGCAAAATATAATTACTTCTGTACTAACTTTAAGGGAATAATTTATAACAGCGGCCCTAGCCCTACTATTCTACAATCGTATACGATAAGCGACAAGTAATAAATGTATGAGAATGACAGATTCGTACGAAAAGTCACGTGACCTATTTACATACATTATTATGGTCACTCCTGGATGCGGGTGGCGCAGGACCGGCCATTGTGGCAATCTTTGTTCATCAAACCTATGTTCAGCAGTGGACGTCTTTCGGCTGATATGATGATGATGATTATGGTCACGTGATTCATCGCTTATCGCATACAATTACAGAATAGCGTGTTGCTATGCCTGCCGTAATATTTATTGTACGACTATGGCTTTTTTTATATTGACATATATGGTTATCTAGAGACTGATTTTTAGTTGTTAGTTAAATATTTAAGCCAAAGAGGGTTATTCCTTATCAAAAAATATAACTATTAAATATTGTGCGTTCTCTATTAAACGAAATACTATAAACATAAAATTTTTACTGAGAGATAAAAGTTATGTTCTGGTAAAAGAAACTAATTTGTATTATTACTTCCGCTCACTTTATTTTACATTAGACGTTTATTTGTTTCACTTTTTGAAGGTAAGGCATAAAGTAAAAGTACGAAATTTAGAAAAATTACCTGTTTTTGAAGTAAGAACATTCATATTTTTGATGAGCTGGCGACTTCCTCTCACAAGGTGGGTATTAGCATTGCGATACAGCGAAAAAAACGCCACCGGCATCCTAGGTAGAATGCCATAAGGGCGAATTTTGGGTTAAGTTAGGTTCAGTTTTATTTAAATTACTTCCACTGAAAATACATTTTAGTAAAAATAATCATCAGAAATAGTAGTAGGTAGGAAATAGAAGTATTCTTATACGTGATTTCAAATTATACAAACCGTTTTTAAACTGAAACGAATGTCCAAAGAAAACTTAAGGGATCCATTCTGAATCCCGAAACCTTATTGGCCAAGAAGAACCCAATTTATTTGGCCTACTTGTAAGTGTAGTGTTCCAGTTACTACTAACTGTCAATTTAAGATAGTATAAGCTGTTAAAATCATGCTTATGTAATTGCACTAGTGTGTATTTATAATTTATAACCGTGTTAAGGCAGAAAGGTTTAAACTCATCAAGTATAATTTATAAACCACTTAAAAAACTTACTCTATGTTTTGAAGACGTAAAGTTATAATTACAAGACCATAATCTCCAAAAATATTATTCATATTTCATTATTTTCCTCCTCACACTCTTCTGTAATGTACAAGTGAGAGCGGACTAGCAATAAAATATAAATTTTATTCTTAAGCTCACAGACGATTTGCTTCTACCACTGCACGGACTCTTCTGAAAAATCCATGGCCTCCTTTTATGGATAACTTTGAAAATTTATTATGTTAGAAGTAAAACCATTTGTAAAGAGCAATTTAGTTGATGAGACATGTTTTTCTAATTTCAATTCCATAACATGTGTTATTTCGTCATTTGTTTCACTTACCAAACTTTGCATTAAACGTATAAAAAGAGGGATACAATATTTTAGAAAAGTCCGTTTATGAAAGACTATCGAGCTGGAAATCGTATGTAAATACGCCTATCTCTACTATATATAATTAAAATTTAAAAAATACATACGATTTCCACTCACATTGGACATAATCCCTGTTTCCCTCATTTTACACCCTTTATTATTAAACATCGTCGCATAATATTATAACTAACATATATCTTACATATAATTTAGTAATTTGTTAAGGACTTGCTCATCCATTATGTTACTAAAGGTACTAATATCATCACGTTTTCAGGAATATTTAAAAGTGCATCTGGTCAAAAAACTTCATAAGATTTAATGGTTTAATATAATATATGAAAAGCTCTCACTCATATGTATATATAGACATGTAGTTAAATTCAACGTCAAATGTATTAAAGCATTTCGGTAAGAAGTAACTAAAAGTAGTAACTCATCAGTAGTTAATACATTTTTAAATTATCAGCATTTTACACAGTACAAAATACATTTGACGCTGGCTATGGAAGGCTATATACATATAACATTGTTTTATGTATTTATATTTGTTTGTCATGGATTTTTTTTATCTAGCGTCTATACTACACGACATTGATATAATTTTAAAAACACCTGGCAGTGGGAGCATCTATCTACAAATTGCCATTTTTAGTAAAAAATACAGTTCACTTACATATGTTTTGACCGAGTTTGGCAGTTATACAGCATGTGAATTAGTTAAAAGGCGTGACAGGACTGGGAATTATAAATTGCACGTTAATACCTACAGGGTGCTCGCGAGCATTGCGAGAGAATTTAATTATTTATTCCTGACCATAATATATTTAGAGACTTTAATGATAAAATTACCTAGATTCGGCTTGGTTTCAGAGATCATCAAGTATTTTCGGAATTAGTTTTTTGTCGTAACGCATCATACAACTTTTTTTTGATTATAGATAATGCTACACACAATGTGTTATATTCTTACTATACGTTTTGCCTGTCAATAGAAATATATGAAAACACTAAGCGAAACATCCTGTCACCAAAATAAAAACAATCGCTTTACGAATTTTAGTTATGGTACCGGCAATGTTGACAAGTTCAAAAAATTTTAAAGTAGTAAATTGGACATTAGTTAAAATATTTTTTGTTTTTTAGTCGTCAAGAAAACATGGTTAAAATCTCTCAAATGCTCGCAAGTTCCTTTTCTAGCTAGATGTCGCTGATATTCGCGAAATGGCGGGCAGTGATTGGAAGTTAAAATCGAGCTGAGTGGCATGTCATGGGGGCATATTATGTCCACTTCCAGCAGTGGACTGATACCTAGACTTTCTATATTTGAAATGGGCTTACTCATGGGCACAGACTAGCCAAGGACAGAGACGCGGCCTATGATGAGTTCGTCCAGAAGGTGCCTATTCACTCTTGACTTGAAGGTTGGTGAAAATATTGCATCATTTTTAACGTTAGGCTAGAAAGAAAATTATAGCGACATGAGAGAATCGGAAAGGCAGACGTAGAAAAGTAACTGCAAAGTAACAATAATAGAGGTGATCCGAGGGGAAATCATCGAAATTTGCAGATTTCGAAGTTTATGGCAGGGTGCATTTCAAATCACATTTCGTGCACCATATTATTATATTGACAATTACGGTTAAAGGATTTCTATCAATTTATCGTTTACCTCGTATTAAATTTATTTTCCTCATATATTTTAATGCTACCGCGTAATTTAAATTGTTTTTTACTCTTTTTAATAAAATTTTCGTTCCGAGGGATAAACAACGACCGTCCCTCCCTCCAAAAAACAAAAATAAACACAGAAACGCTGAATCTACCCAATTACTAAAGCAATAACAAAACAGGAAAAATCCTTAATTTCTAACCTATATTTTATTATTTCTTTTTATAACACTTTTGTAAGCGTGTTTATATTTGAACGTTAATTGGGACGATATTACCTTTACTATTATATTTATATAAGTTACTAGAATACATTAAATTTCATTCATATTAAAAGAAAAGAAGAAATTGCTATTTATGCTTGTTATGTTACTGAAGGATATTTGAAAAAAAAAATTATACAGTGTTTGAAAACAACTATGTACATAAAATTATAGTTTCAAGGGTTCCTTTGACATAATATTTAAAAGTGAACAAATTTAATGCATTCAAGTATATTAATCTGACATTAATAGTTATATTGGTAGGATGAAAAAATATCACGTTTATCATACCTTAACATACATTCATAAGCGTCATGTAGTTGTCCATAAAGTTGTGCAGGTCTCAAAAATGTTACCAGAAAAACTTACTCCAAAAATATTGTAAACTCTAAGTCATTTCGTTCAAAGATGGGCGCGCCGCCATCGCCGCACCTGTAAAGAAAATTAATATAATGCCTGATAAAAAATCAATTATGGAGAGAACTTTCTAAAATGCTTGGCAGTTGGAAAATGGAAGGTAAACTTGTTATTAGCTGCAAAATATACACTAGGAAAATTGGCTTCGGCTTCCGTAGCACACTGAAAACTCCATCACATCCGAGATTTAGGGTGAAGACACATTTATCAGCATGCGTACGCATTTTGTCTTATAAAATTGGCTGTTTAGTATGCATTTGAAAGCATGCGTACGCGTGCGGAAAGCTGGACGCGGTCCCATACTAAACTGACATTTTCTATAGACAAAATGCGTACGCATACTGCTAGATGTGTCTTCACCCATAGGTAAATACACTAAATGAAAATGTAGCTACGACTATTCCAAAGTACTCCAAAAGCATTCCAACTTTAGTCCATTGAGTATAATTATGTACACATTGGACACACAGGAAATATAAACTAATTTCAAAATGGCCGTCAATGAAAGCCTATTCGGTGTTAATGTAATTTACGCCTACATCTAAAATAATTTGACTGGGGGCGTTCATTTCAAGATTGTGGTATCGTATAACTAACTGTAAATACTGTATTTATTAAAATACTGTCCAAACAAGTAAAGGTCAGTGTAGTATTAAACAGAACCGTTCTGTATAGTAAATATTACCACGTTATTAAGTCATCATTACTTTTAATTTTCTTAGATAAGTATATAACATAAGATTTCATGCCAAGAGCGAAATGAGGCTTCAGTCGGCGTAAACTAAAGGTCTTGTCGTTTAACCAGTTACTTCATACCGGCTGATTTATAAATTTTATAATACCCTAGATTATCGTACAGTAGGTACAGTCAAAGACAAAAGAAGGTGTACACAAAAATGTTCAAAAATATGTCCCAGTGCACTCTAATTCTGTGTGAAGGTGCGTTTAAACCAAAAGAGCATTCGCTGTTCTAGCGCCCATTCTAAGAAATCAACTAATCACGTTTTGTGTACCGATCGAATTTCGTAGAGTGGGAGCTTAGAACAGCGAATGCTCTTTTAGTTTAACCGCACCTTAATAAGAACGTCGTAACATATTTAAGACCGGATTCTTTCGATACTTATTTTTGCACTTAACTGTACTAACGCTAAAATATGTGCTTATTGCTCAAAAAGTACTTAGTTTTAAGCACAATGTACCTATCGCATTGTGCATTAGTTGGTAAACATGACAGAATGCTCTCCAAAGTGCAAATAATGTTTTGCGAAACTACGTCGAAAACAACGTTGACATATCGATTTACTGCAAATATCTTTTTGCTCTCAGAAGACCACTGTTTCAACTTGAATCTGTAGGCGATGGTGCATCATTGATATTATAAATCTATGAAGTCATTATTTTATAATAAAATTCTTACCCAAGAAATCAAGCGTTAGAATTGACTCTGGGGCGGAGTGCCGTCGAAAGACTCCTCGTTGATCAGCCGCAGCTTCACCGACTCCCGGCGAAGGTTGTAGCTTGTGGAGATGTGGCAATGTTTCACGTCCACCGTCAGGAGATCCTCGTTCAGTTCCACCCCACTCCTCTCCACGTCTGCCGCCGCACTCGGCTTCCTCTTATTCCTAAATGATGTCCCCCTCTGCTGAGAACTAGACCCCAAGTAGCTGTCTGTAGTCGTGTTCCCATTAAACGTCTTCTCTGAAGGACCCATCGGGTCTAATTGAATGTTCGCTCTCAAGTGAGCTGATGTGTCCATGCAGGGTATTAACTGCTTAAACTCTTTACGGAAATTTTCATTCATCCAAGCGTAAATGAAAGGATTGTAGCATGTTGACGACATAGCTATGCCGTGGCAAATGAAGAACGTCACCAAGTAGAATTTCAGGTGGATAGCGTATTTGTAGTAGTCATTGCATAAATTTATCACATTCAGCGGCAGCCACGACAAACCGAAGATAGTCACCATTGCGATCAACATCTGGTTTGTACGACGTTTTCTGTTCTTGTCTATCTCTTCTTTACGAGAATTCTTTGCTGCTGCTTTAGCTTTGGCTCTGTCATTCAGTTTGAAACTAACGCACGTATAGCAGAAAGCGATAACGATGAATGGAAGTACAAATTGCATGATGGAAGTTATAGAACCAAACACTTGCCTAAGCTCTTCCGAGGGCCACATCTCCTCACAATACTTTCCAATTCCAGGAACTTCATAATAAGTCATGAACAACGCGTAAGGCATGGTCACCGTCACAGCAAAAGTCCATATCATAAATATGACGGTCACGCACGTTCCTATCTTCATTCTTGGCCTGAACGGGTAAATAATCACGAAGAATCTATCGATAGCTATAGACATAAGTGTCAATGTAGATATGTATACGCTGCAACCTTGTGCAAAAGGCATTATGTGACATAAGATACTGCCCCAGCCCCACGTGCCTCGAAAGGAGTAAAGCGGAGTGAACGGGACGGCAAAAATGCAGAGCAGTATGTCAGACAAGGCTAGATTGGTGATGAAGAGATTGGTGACAGTCTGCATGGCTTTGTTGCGGATGACGACGAAGCAGACGAGGAGGTTTCCAAGAAGGCCAAGGACGAATATTATGGTGTAGAAGATGCAAAAGCCGCTTTGGACCCATTTGTTATCGATAATGTTTTCTACGTAGTGAGACGTGTTCCGAGCTTTGCCTAAATTTTCTTCTAATGAATAATTGTGAGTCCAGTTCATTGCGATTTTGGGAGCGATTGTAATTCAGTGTCGTCCTGAATTGTCAGTTTTACGAGCGTTGACGGTGAGGTTTAACGCCGGTAATTCGAACCTGCAACAAAGATTACGCTCATTTCCTATTGTTACAGTTTAATTTTGCTAATAAAATGAAATTGTTTACATTCAAGGTGTCTTCATTTACAAGGATTGGGATTTTGTTCCTTTGTTCATAATCATGTTTCGATTGAGATGTTATCCATGCAATTAAATATCAGGATGCTTAGCCAAGTTGCCAATCGCTAGCGCTTGGTAGCGTATTGTAGTTTTCTCTCTCTGTCACTCTTGCACATTAGTGCGACAAAGACAGTTAGCTGCCTTTCGCTTACGATTGACGTTTAAGCGCTAGCGATTGGCAACTTGGCTAAGCACCCTGGCCTCCATAGCTCTGTCTATACTGACAACACCTGCGGGTTCGTATAGCGAGGGCAATTGTTTTTGTATTTATCGCAATAAGAAAAAAAAAATTCATAATATGATTACAGGTAAATTATGTAGGTTATCTGGCAAACTGTAAGACAGTTTATTGGGTATGTGGCTGTTTATGTATTTAATAATGTCTATGTATTATATACATCGTGGCCTAGTACCCACATCACAAGCTTTAAATTGAGCTTACCGTCGGACTAGGTCGATTTGTGTAAGATGCCCATTTTTATATTTATTTAAATATTTTGTAAATCCACAGTCATGGTTGTTTTCTACCTGTTTGATTATATTTATTATTATTTATTCGAATATAAAATATACAGTATGACAGTACAAACTAAAAAAAAACCAAGCACCATGGTTTTTTTTCTAAAAATTGATATTTTTCAGGTGTTCATATCATCCTAAAAGAGACGGTTTTTCGTGATTTTTGAAAAAAAACATTTTTTTTCATAAATTCAAGAAAGCAAGAAAAAAAATCGTTTTTCGCAACCCTATAACTACTATCATCCATTACCTCGCAGTACTTCAGACATACGGTACACACATTTGCCCATCGGCTTGCGAACAGATCACATTCAGGTGCCCATAAAGGTGCATTCAGACCAAACGAGCATTCACTATTCTAATACCCTATTCTACGACATTCGGTCGTTACATAAAACGTGATTCGTTGATTTCTTAGAGTGGCGGAAAGAATAGCGAATGCTCGTTTGGTCTGACTGAATGCACCTTGACAGAAGCGCGTTCAAAAATCTTAGAGCTCGAATAAGAGGAGATCTTTGGTGAGCCACAGTACGCGTTGTTGGAATCGCAAGAAGGATATATGGTTTCTAGGCCTAAGATCTTGCTTAGTATTTATTGTAGGAATAGGTAGCCTTGCTTAGTACCCACAACACAAGCCCTAATAGAGCTTACAGTAGGACTACGTCAATATGTTTAAGTAAGTCGTCCCTAAGTCATACATCTACAACCTGAAATATTTACTAAGATATACATAGTAATGACGTATCTTGTTTATTATTAAGCGAGTCTGATGATAAATGGATAATGGGATTAATAGTACTGCGTAGTTAGCTATTAATCATAATATTTCATTTCGAATTTGCCGTGCTCGGGTAAATACGTACGTATTTGTCATTTCAGTGTAGTCAGTGTATCAAAACGAAAAGAAGGAATCAAATCAATGTAACAGTTTGAGAGGTTTAAGGTATCTGTGTATTACACGGATGTATTTTTGTATTTCCGTTAAATTGAATAGGTTACTTGGGACATAAATATAAGTTTCCTGGTCCCGTAAAACCTACTTACGAGTATAGTCCAAATGATCATAACAATCTTCCAAAATTTAATCAAATATCTTTTATAGGTTGTAATTGAATCGTGCTATTCATAGGCAAAAACTCCTCATTTTAAAAAAAACTTGGAAAAAGTCAAAAAAGAAGACTGGGACCGATAGTCAGCCTCCGCAGCCTAGTTGGTAGTGACTCTACCTACGAAGCTGGAGGTTCCGAGTTCTAATCCCGGCGAGGGCATTATTTGTGTATTTATTTATAGCAAGCCTTAATTGAGCTTACCGTGGAACTGGGCCGATTTGTGTAAGATATTTATTTATTTATACAGGATGTTTTTTTTTGTATTTCCGTTGAATTGGACAGATTACTTGGGACATAAATAGAAGTTTCCTGGTACCTTGTAATTGTAACAATTTGTTACAATGAAATGTCATATAAATTCTGGGCACTACCTACTACAACGGTGACGCTAGAGTTATTCCTCATAAGTTTTACTTCTAAATAAACTATGAAATTCCAAAACTATAACTAACGTGAGACTCAAACATATTTAAATATTTATCAAACGGGTTACTCACGTAACTTAAGTCATTTAGAGGATCTTCATCATGGAGTATCCGCGACCAAAGCCCGACGTGTACTGCGGGCTTGCGCTCTGCTAGAGCGGGTGCTGGCCGCGGGCAGCGCTGGCGGGGGCGGCGAAGGAGGAAAACTACCCTCATTGTCACTTTTGTCGAAAATTATCGACTTAAATTACGTGAGTAACCCGTTTGATAAATATTAAAATAAATTCCAAAACTTTACGCAGTACGTACACAGAAAATTTGAATAGCTGCTGTAAAGGTGTCACTCGCAAAGTCAATTATTAATTTGTTAAGCGAAATGCGAGTTCCCGAGGGTCCCATTATGCGAAAATGCTGAAGTTATAATAAGTTTCCCATTCTGCGACAGAGAATGGTAAACCATACCCTTAGTCCCTTATAGACTTTGTTCGGAAATTTAAGGCACGCTAGATGTATCGATGCTCCTTGATGCAAGGTGCCTTCACTTTTCGCGCGACCCTACCGTGAACTTCGGAATTCGTAAATTTCGAGGATTTGTCTCTATCACTCCAACGAGGGCGTCATTAGAGTGACAGAGACAAATTCTTGAAATTTGCAGATTTCGATGCTCATGGTAGAAACGCAGACTTTTACTTTCAATTACATAGTACCTAAAGGCTCCTCCACATTTTCAAAAGGTAATCACATTATGTGAAAGTCACGTCTTGCAGATATAAACTGTAATTAATCTTGTAAACAGAAATGTACTTATAATGAAATTAAAATAAAACCGGCCAAGAGCATGTCGGGCAATGCTCAGTGTAGGGTTCCGTAGTATTCAAAAACAGCTGGGCCGATTACGTTCGAAATAGTTTTATTTTAAAATAGTACCCACTACTCAAAAAAATCATTAAAGACCCTTATTATTTTTAAGAGACCTATTCAATGATACCCGTAATGTGTATGTACTTCACTAGTTGGGGACGTACCCAAAAATTTTTTTTTTCTAGTTTTTATTGTAACACTTTGTTGGCATGATTAATATGTATACCGTATATGTGTGTCCGTAATGTGTATGTAATTATGTACGTAGTAAAAGGAAACACATTAATTATAAAATATTGGATGTCATATACCAAAGAAAAAACGACCAAGATCACAAACGTCTGAGGTGGGAATCGCTAATAATAATAATATAATAATGATTTTTATTTTCAAGTAAATTACACTCATATGTAGTTAGTATAACTTAAGTTTAAGTGTTAGTAAAAACTAATGCTAGTTACAGGTTACTGGTGCATGCAACATATCACAGTGCACCAGATAAGGGGAATCAAGTCTATCCCCTATCATGCGTAGAATGTTGTTGGGACTGCCGCGGACCCGGCGCATCAGAGATGCGGCCCTTTTACGCATAGTGGCATAAAAGCAGTCGACTCTCGCTTCGGCAAACATGCCTGATGCGCTACAGAAACGAGGCAGCCCCACCAACACCCGGAACGCATTGTTGAACTGAACCCGGAGGGCCCCGTAGGCCCGTTTCGTGTACTTCAGCCACAAACTGCATGTATAAAGGGAGGTGCAGTAAGCTCTGAATAAGGTTATCTTCACCTCCCTCGAACAACGCCCGAACTTGCGGGCTAACATGTTGACTCTTACCGCTAGAGCCCTCCGTTCTCGTTCTATGTCAGTATCATCCTTGAGGTCCCACGTAACCCAATGGCCCAAATATTTAAAAGCATCAACCCTGTCCAGAGGCACGCCATTAAGGTTGATGCGTGGCACTTCCATCGTTCGGCTTCGTCCGACCTCAAAGATCAAATATTGGCTTTTAGACACATTATATTTAAGCCCGTGACTCCTGACATAAGTTTCACACACTCGCAGTAGTTTCCTAATGCCACACACCGACGCGCTCAGCAGAACCATGTCGTCGGCATAGCTGATATTGTTAATGCATACATCATCAATGTGACAGCCAACATGCATTCTGCTGAGCGCCTCGAGTAGGCCATTAATGTATAAATTAAACAATGTAGGAGAGCTTAACCCTCCCTGTCGTACTCCACATTCCAATTTATACTGGTCAGATAGAGTATCTGCCCATCTAACACTGTTGACCTGGTTTCCATACCAGTACCTGAAAATGCGAATGGTTTCGGTAGGGAGATTAATAGCTTTCAGTTTATTCCACATTGTCTCGTAGGAAACCAGGTCAAAAGCCTTAGATAGGTCGAGGAAACAAGCATAAACCGGCGTATTTCTGTCTGTGTAGTATTTGATAGTGTGCTTAAGACACAGGATTGCACTTTCCGTGGATAGGCCCGGGCGGAAACCAAATTGGTTTCTAATAGCTAGTTAGGCTAAGACCGAGTGGCCGAGCGGTACAGGCATCAGCTGCGAAAGCTGAGCACGTGCGTTCGATTCTCACCTCGGACGTTGGTAATCTTGGTCGTTTTTTTTTTGGTATATGAGTCTCCAATGTTTGTAATTTACATAGTATTAAATAGTGTGACTACTGGGAAAAAAGTACAAATCATAATATTTAGTTAATAGATTATGTAAATAAATAATTTGATTTCTGTTTTCTCGATTACTTCGCATCGTATTAATGTTAATGAACAAAAAAGGCACAAAATTAAAGAAACTTTTTAAATTGTATTTGTTTTCTGCTATCTTAGTACAAAAGTTAATATCTGCAGTTACTGCTAGAACATTATGCAGAGGAAATGCAATAAAAGCAATTTATGACCCGGCACGTTATGAAACACAGCCGCCATTTACTCATACAACTATGTGTGTTTTACTGGCACATCTACAAAGTTTGATCTTCTGCCACTATTTTGAAAAAAAAAAATCACAAACTTGCAATTAAATATACTAAAATTATATGGTTATTCACCAGGTCATCGGTCCACCTTGTGGGGGGCCTACCCACGCTACGCCTTCCGGTACGTGAAGGTCGCAGGAGTCCACTGGATGCAGGTGGCGCAGGACCGGTCATTGTGGCAATCTTTGGGGGAGGCCTATGTTCAGCAGTGGACGTCTTTCGGCTGATATGATGATTATGATTATATGGTTATTCACGTTTTTAAGTTGAAAAAATGCTCGACATGTTTCAAAGTCAAAGTCAAATAATTCATTATTCAAATTGGAATAGCAACAGAATCTTTTGAATCGTGTAAGTATTAAAACTACTTCCGGTTCTAACCCTACACCGCTGACCCGAGAAGAACCGGTAAGAAACTTGGCGGGACTTGTATTTTCAAACAATCATGGTACATCTTACTTGAATTGATTTCGCTCCGTAATGGGGATTGGCTCTTGAAAAAGCTCCTCATATAGGAGCGAAACAAGTCGAGCATTTTTCGACTTAAATACGTGAGTAGATAACCTGCGTGAAATATAAGTTTAGTATAAATTAATCTCACGAGTTTTGTGTTTAGAATTGCAATGAAATGTTGACATTACGTCAAATTAGACCCGGAAGTACGGTCGGCTCTAATAATTATGTATACGATTTTGAACCTATTACAATACATGTATACATACATACTTTTTTATTATTATGCTTTTTATGTATATAGTTATGTGTGTTTTATACGATAAACTAACTAACTTGGTGACTTTAATGTTTATTTCTCTGTTTAATTGCGCACCAAATGTAAGTTTTCTGTTTGACCCAATGGTTGACTGGTAGAGAATGCCTTAAGGTATTAAATCCGCCATTTGTACTTTTATTTTTTTGTTTCTGTGCAATAAAGGTTAAATAAATAGATAAATATCTGAAAGCGACTCTAATATTCTGTGAGGAAAAGTGCTTTCAATAACCAATATTCGGGGTAACCTCGTTATTATTTCATTTTGCCTTTTCATACTGATCGCTAATATTTATTATTGATATAGAATTACTTACAATATTATTAGCTAATAGAACGTGGTTGAACGGTAATGGATTTTTCTTGTGTAGTATGTTGTGAATATTAGGATGTATGGGGACATAATAAGTACATAATTATACCTCGATATTTTTCTACACACCGTGTGGTGACGGCAGTAAGAATACATTTGTCACCACCCCAACTCCTCCTGCGGGTGTGGTAAGAGTCGACTAAGGGATTAAAGTGTCACTGACCATTCTACAAGATTGATGATGGGCAGCAGCGTCATCCTAGTGGACACATTACTGCGATCGCCAATCCGCTTGCCCAGCGTGGCGATTATGGGTATTTATCTCCTAATGCGTCTATACGCATAGTTAATAGGAGAGGCCTACGTCCAGCAGTGGACTAACATAGGCTGATGATGATTTTTCTAGTGTTTCTATGCGTTCGAGATGTGGTGATGGAGAAAAATGCTAAACATCCCTTAAACGGCTATGAGAACTAATGAGTCCATTTTGAGAGAGCTAAGTAGATCTAACCGTCTCACAACAATCTGCCAAGAGAGGGTTCTCAAATTCTTTGGGCACAATGCGATCACCAAACCACTACGGGTACTATACCTACATAATAACCTTCCTTTTGAATTACTCTACCTATTTAAAAAAATCTCATCAAAATCCGTTGCGTAGTTTTAAAGATTTAAGCGTACAAAGTGACATAGGGACAGAAAAAGTTACTTTATTTTATACTATGTAGTGATTGCGGTCATCCGATCTTAGCCGGGTGTACCTTATAGGTACGCTAGGAAATTTTTGTTATAATAGGCAGCTCCCATTTCTTCTTAAGCTCTGAATAGTCGGCTCGGGGTAAGTGCTCGTTTCTCCCGAGTCATTCTGCAGTAATTTATTTACATACATACCTTAATGATGCACATATATGAATGTATGAGGAATTGGTTAATGTAACAAATGAAATAATTAATATAAATGCGAATGAAAATAACGATGCTGATAAACAATCATTAGTCAAATAAAAAAACAATGGCCAGTGGTTGTATTACAATTGTTTCGTTAAGAAACTATGCAATTTGAGTACTTCACCAAGTTCATGTTAGTGCTGCATAATTTGAATTAAATGCTTTAATTATGAAGAAGATTTTGACGTTCAAATATTTAATTCAAATAACTTATACAACAAGCAAATCCCTTGAAGTGTTTTACCTACACATACCAACATATTTATTTCTAAACCGAGAATTATTTCTACATCAATGTCATTACATAGTAAATTACATCAGAGGCCGGGAAAATGAGGATTTCCGGCCAAGTTGGTATATACCGGATAGGTAACGAGGCCGGGAATCCGTTTTCACGCCGAGGCATGTAGGTATAGTGCTTTTCTCAAACATACAAATAAATACAAAAAATTACTATGCAGTCGAAATTACAAAAAGTTACTTTGCAGGCCAAGGCCGGAAAAGTGTTATGAAATTCCATTTCCATCCCTGTGAGTTACTGCGCCCTAAAAACGTTACTCCCGAGTCTAATTTAAGGAACGTAAAGACAATATTTCATTGCATGTTTGATAGAAATTATATTGTTTACCTTAAGGAATGTCTGTAGTTATTTTAGAGGCCCGTAAATAATAAAACTCATCTCGCGTTCTGTTACACTACGCTGTCTCAATATAATGAGATCTTCACAAATAAGACAGGTATATAAATCTTTTTCTATTTCTTTGACATTTAGACAGTTTTGATGTAAATAGAAAAACATTGGATATGCTGTGTTTTTGTTTCTGATATGGCCTGTCAACGATTTACTACGTAGTTAGTAATGCTACTATTAGCATATGACAATCTTACACGCCTACTCGTAGGCAAAAAGCACGTGCATATAAATGAGATTTTTCGCAAACATCACGACTTCTGACGCACATAACACATTCATAGGAATAAAGAGAACACTCTAAACATAATCCTAAACATAAAGAACCTTTCAGACAGCAATCAAAATCAAATTACTAAAACATTTGAAGGTTATTTTTTGAGATCAACATGAATTTGCGTACTTACGATTTGTGTTGGGCGTTGCTTTTTATATCACACGTTTATCACTGAGTTTAAATTAAAAAATGATAGTTTTAGTAAAGGTTTTGTTACAGAAAACATATTAAAAATGTATTTGTTTTTGGTAGACTTTCGTGTGGTTGTAAAGGAGCATGCGCGGAGAGTTTCGCGCCTGCGCTATGGGGGTCAGAGGCGAGGCAATTACTTGGGCGAAATTTCCGCCCCGACGATTAAAGCCAATATCGGATATTTCTGGGCCTAGCGTTCGGCGGGTTACCTTCGTTTACCTTTCGACGGTCCGCGCGAATAACCGTGCAATTGCACGTTTTTTATTGCATTAAATAAATAAATATCTCGGGACATCTTACACAAATCGACCTAGTTCCACGGTAAGCTCAATTAAGGCTTGTGATGTGCGTTCTAAGCGACGATATATATAATATAATAGATAGATACATATAGATACTTACATACATAGACAGCCATGACCAAGGAACGAATATTTGTGATAAATAAATACACAAATAATGACCTCGCCGGGATTTGAACCCGGAACCTCCAGCTTCGTAGGTATGGTCACTACCAACTAGGCTACGTAGACTGCATTATTACATCATTTTACCCATAATGGACCATCCCAATTTTTTCCAACCAAAAATTGATAAATGAGGTATTTTAAATACGTTAATGTAATTTCTGGGAAAAACATAATCATAATATGCGCAAGAAAAAAACAGTGACCTACTTTAAATATTTAGAAAGAAATGTATACAATCGTACGCTTTATCTACTTTGCGCGCTTATTTGTTTAAATTGTTGTCGTATAAATGAAAATATAATACGAGCTACTTTAAACTACAATAGGTACCTACAATAAACATTATTGATGACTTTTACACCGGATAACTGCCTATAACGTTTTTTTAATTTTATATGAAAAACACAAAAGTGACGTCACGTTTGAGTACTGCCAAATGACCTACTCTTTTAAGTTCTTTTCAATTTATTAAATAGAAGTTCTGTACAAAAATTACTGCAAGCTACATCTTAGTAATAATTTCTTCGTGAATTATGTCGTATTTTGACTAATAACTTTAATATATTTTAACTACAGTCATCATTCCTATTATACACGTAGCTACGTATTTATTCATAAATTGTTTCAAAATCAATCCGACATCCAAGGTGATGAGTTATTCAAGTGTTTCCAGTTTTTTAATTCTCTTGTAAAGTTGCTATTTAGATAATACAGGTTTATTCGCGGGAACCGTCGATTTCGTTGTTGGCAACATGGCGTAATTATTTCGTAATTTAATTAAACATTAAGATAGGAGTTATGTTCGTTATTGTACGCTTTAGCATTTAGACTTATTTTACGCTGTCGTTTTCTTGTAAACCGTTTCCTTTTCAAGCATTTAAATGTAAAAAGCGGTAAGAGGTTTGTTAATATCGAAATTTATGATAGTCAATTGCTTATGTCATTACGAGTGAATTAATAATTATATAAATGCTGAAAGGTTTTTAGCAATATATTTAACAAATAGATTGTTGATGATGGTTAACGCTAAAATAGTACCTACATTGTATATTAAGGGCGGTAAATAAGAAATAGTGAACGAGTGTGAAAGTAAAGCCCAAGCCGAAGGTGCGGGCTTTACTTCACACGAGTTCATAATTCTTGTACCGCCCGTGGCACACACAATGTTTTTCATCAAATCTGTGAGACAAAAAAAGTAAATAAAACAATTTATTTTCACAAAACTACTGTAAATGGTCTAAATCATTTCTCAAAATCAGGGATGACTTAAAATTATAATTTTCATAATAGAAACCCCGGCGCGGCGCGCGCCGCCGCTGCCGCCCGCCTGCGAGTGGCGGCGGGCGCCGCGCTAGTGCGACGTAATGTTGTATGAAAATCCTTGATTGCTCTAGGGCGTAATGGCGCATCTACGGCGCGCATCGCCGCAGCGCATTGGCGCACTTACCGAACAGGTGTGAAATAGTTTTCCTAACTAGTGTGGAAAAACTTTTTTTCGGCGAAAATTGGAGCCCGAGTGAAACGAGGGCGACAATCACCCGAGTTAAGAAAAAGTTTTTGCACGTGTAAGGGACGATTTTTTTCATAACAAGTGCGTCAAAAAGAGAAATTACCGCGCGCGAAGCGTGTGCAAAGTTCTTTTTTGCGCACTAGTTAGGAAAACAATATTAATAAGGTATAATAGTATCTTGATTAGCAGTCGTTAGATTGCATGATTCCGTTCTGAATACTAAGTGTGTCTTTCTTGAAGTATAAATTATGAACACTAAGCATTTTTTTTTATTAATCACAAAAGAAATACATTCAGAAGAATGACAGAAAGTGAAGGCTATTTGCTCAGTAGTTTCTTTTAATAATTATTATATGGAGCGAAATAAATAAATCAAACATTTATAATGATATAATTAGTAATACTCAATTCATGGAAATTATATACTTATAGGTCCTGTAATATTATTGTTACCCGTATCGCAAAAAATAGGTATTAAAGGTCAAGCTAAAAATACCTCTTAGGTCTATAAGCGTACATGTGTTACAAAGGTTTTTCTAAACCACGCTTTAATAAAAATCTGATTGAAAAATATACAGTACCTAAGGATGACGAATGTATAAGTTATAAGTGTAATACTCGAAAAAATTATTACTAAAATCTAATATACATCAACATTCTGAAACCTCCGTTAAAATGTAACCGTTAAAAGAAAACTAAATGACAAAAAAGAAAAATATATATACAGGGTGGTCCAAACCTTAACGTCAAAATTTTTTTTTAGGTTCCCTACATTATGGGCTATCAGAATATATCCCGTGTATGTTAGCCGATTTTTTGTAGTTTTCGAGTTATGAATTTTTTTAAAATTTTTTTTTGAGAAATTCTGGAATAAAGAAATTTATTGATAAAAAAAAACAATTGTTTTTTTTTTATATTTTCTTTTTGTCAAAGTATTACTACAAATAAAGCATTTACTGACAAAAAAATTAGCGTCCTCACTTTGATACAAGTAGGATAAAAAAATATCAAATTTAAAATTTTACGTTAAAAACGCATCAAAATAGCATCAATGACGTAAATAAAAAAATAAAACATATCCCAAGGATTTTTGGTAATGTAAAGACTGCCCTAGACCTTAAACCTTCGTAAAAGCAAAAAAAAAGTTATACTTAATGATGAGGAATTTTCGGAGTAGTCGGTCAAATAAACTTAAAAAAAAACTTCTAAATTTTTAATTTAAAAATAAAGTGAATTTTTGTCTGTTTTGTTGTTCTTTCAATAAACAAAGACAGAAAATACCACGAAAACTCAATTTGTGTAGTTATTCAAGTCATTTTTACTACTTTAAAATTTTAAGCTTTTTTAAGTTTATTTGACCGACTACTCCGAAAAATCCTCATCATTAAGTATCACTTTTTTTTTGCTTTTACGAAGGCTCAAGGTCTAGGGCGGTTTTTAGAATACGAAAATTCATAGGATATGTTTTAGTTTTTTATTTACATACATTAATGCTATTTTGATGCGTTTTTAGCGTAAAATTTTGAATTTGGTATTTTTTTATCCTACTTGTATCAAAGTGAGGAGGCTAATTTTTTTGTCAGTAAATGCTTTATTTGTAGTAATACTTTTACAAAAAGAAACTAGTTAAAAAACCCAATAGTTTTTTTTTATTAATAAATTTCATCATTCTAGAATTTCTCAAAAAAAAAAAATTCAAAAATTCATAACTCGAAAACTACAAAAAATCGGCTAACATACATGGGGTATATTCTGATAGCTTCATGACGTGAGGAATCTAAAAAAAAATTTTTGACGTCAAGGTTTGGACCACCCTGTATATATATCTTGGGACATCTTACACAAATCGACCAAGTCCCACGGTAAGCTCAATTAAGGCTTGTGATGTGGGTACCAGGCGGCGATATATATAATATAGATACATAGATAGCCATGACCAATTGACCAAGGAACAAATATTTGTGATAAATAATGCCCTCGCCGGGATTCGAACTCGGAACCTCCAGCTACGTAGGCAGGGCCACTATCAACTAGGCTATAGAGGCTGACAAAAAAAGTTAAAAAAGTTTTCTGTTTTTACAGAGAACCGGGCTATTCAGGTGCTAATTGTTACTGTAGTTAAAAAAGTGAAAAACTGATCACGTCTCTAACTACACCCTGTATACGCGATTGTAAAAGACAGTGATATTAATGAAGTAGGCAAATGATAGCGGTCTCTGTCATGTCATCTGTCACGAATGAGATGCCCTTTGGTTTTCGGAGCGATAAATGGCTTTGAAGCTGATTTATTAATATTTCTGACAAGTTGTCAAGATTGGGAGTTTAAAGAAAATTTATTATTATAAAAATTAAATAGATTTACACCGCATGCTCAATAATAAATTAATTAATTCTGAAGTCATATTGATGAACATTTACTATCCAATTCAAAACAAATGTTCCATACAAACTATGATATATTAGAGGACGAAAATGTATGGAACATCAGATTTTTTTTCCGGATCGGATGGCGGTCCGGTAAAAGTTCATCAGTATGACCTTAGAATTACCTCTCTAAAATTTGAACACTGAATAAAAAATCACTCTGTATATTATATAACGTGCCTAAAGTTAAAAGCTGGTTAGACACTTTGGTAACGCGGAGTCTGAGAGACAGCTTTTGTATTTTAAAGACAAACGGGTCTTATTGTATTTATGTAACGGGTTTTATTTATATTTATTTATTCAATTATATCCTGACGTTTCGGGCATGACGTTACACCCGTGGTCGCAGGCAGATTACTAAAATATGAGTGATAATCGTGAAAGTTTAAATAAACAGTCAGCTTTAGTGTGTGACGTGCTGTCGAAAGGGTTAATTTTCCCTTGTCTTATTATTTCAATTGCAACAATGGAAAGTATAATGTTTTAATAAAATAATCAAATTTAAAAAAAGAAACCGACTTGAGCGATTTCTCCAAGATCCCATCATCAGAACCCAATTTGCTGCCAACGGGACCATATCTGCGTTATCCCCGTTGGATAAAAACAAAATCGGTTCACGATTCTCGGAGATATTAAATCGATACAAAAAAAGTCTAATTTAGAACTTCCTCCTCTCTGAAGTCTGCCGGCAGCACAACAGCACTTTGCCGGCCGCTGCGCTAAACTAAGTTGCCGCCTGCCGGCTCCGTTGAGCAGAAAAATAGTATACACACCTCGGCCGTTAAATGGGAAAGCCTCGGATCACATATTTGTCGGTTTCAACTTCGCCTCGGCCTACAATTACACGTCATTCGAAACGTTTCCCACTTAATCCCACAATGTGCTTACCACACAGATGTGCTTACCATAGAAAAAATCAACTGCGAAAGACTCTGGTTGTCACGGGATTCGAACCCGATTCCTCTGGATTGCCGGTCCAACGTGCTTCCAATTACACCAGACGACCTTCCGTCGATCACAGCGAATTTAGTCAATGGTATTGTGAGGCTAATCACTAGCGACATCTGTACTTAAACGGCCTTGAATCTACTTCCAATTACACCAGACGACCTTCCGTCGATCACAGCGAATTTAGTCAATGGTATTGTGAGGCTAATCACTAGCGACATCTGTACTTAAACGGCATTGAATCTACTATAAAAGGCCGTTTTCGCGAATTTCGACACGCTATCGCTCTACATTCGCTAGGAAACCCGCTAGCCCCCGCCGGAAATGTATTGTTGCCGCCAGCGGACGCGGCAACTATTTCCCGCGATATCGGCTAATCGTTCGATGTTGCTTGCCGGTGGCTAACGAGCATCTGATAAAGAAATTGACATATTTTAACAATAATATTCTTAGTAGCCGACGTGTGTAAATTAAAAATCAAATTCAACGGTTTATTCATTCTGTCAGCCTCCGTAGCCTAGTTGGTAGTGACCCTGCCTACGAAGCTGGAGGTTCCGGGTTCGAATCCCGGCGAGGGCATTCTTTGTGTATTTATTTATCACAAATGTTTGTTCCTTGGTCATGGCTGTATATGTATTTAAGTATCTATATGTATCTATCTATTATATATATCGTCGCCTGGTACCCACATCACAAGCCTTAATTGAGCTTACCGTGGGACTAGGTCGATTTGTGTAAGATGTCCCAAGATATTTATTTATTATTTTATTTATTTATTTTATTAATGGTAAACACATATTTGGGTCAAAATTCTTTTCGTTGTCTTATTTTGTGTCCCTTAATACGTGACGCAGTGGTGATTTTTGTATTATTTATGTTTGGATTAAAATCTAGCGTGAAAAAGAAATAAGTGCACCGGTTTATTTATATACTGAGTCGAAACAGCAACTAACAGCGTGACAGCGTGTTATGAAAGACGACAACGAAAAGAATTTTGACCCATTTACTAACATACCTACCTATACTTTCTAAAATAAGATAAAACTTTGTTCTGTTTCTTGCACCGCCTACATGTTCTCTGCTTTGCCCGAAGGTAGAGAATGCTTCATAGCATTAAGTCCGCCTTTTGTAATTCTTTTTCCTTTTGTGCAATAACGTTTTAAATAAATAAAATGAAAAATAGAAAAAGTGTCGGGTTCCTCAGCATCAGAATCTAAAATAAGATACGCAGACGAACTAAACGCTAAGCCACACTATGCTTGGTGCGACAGGATATCGCTGCGAGATAGATTTCCCGTCTTTTACTAACTATATTAATAAAAGAGGGACGGATAGACTATCTCGTGGCGACATATTGTCGCACTAATCCTGTGCTAAGCCTACAGATGTGTGACAGGGTGCTTCTTATTTTTGGAATTTTGTAGGATGTTCGAACCAATAAAAGAGCTCTTTGCTCTCCCGATCGCAAAATTCTATGGGGCACCCTCTCATTTTGTTATTTGATAAGTAAACCCTACCCAAGTAGCAAACAAGAATAATGATTAAATCTTACATTTCTAAACTTTATCTAAAATAAGAATTAGCTAAATTTAAAAAGACTCGGTTAAGTAATTTTAATCTTAAAAACGAAATAGTTTTAAGCTACCGCTACTTTAGCAAATTAAGAATACCTAAAACCTACTTATGTATTCTTAAAACTGTTCAGTATTAAGTGTGTCTACAACTAATTCTAAGATAGGACTTTTTTCTCAGGTCAGATTATTTAGAGGCTCACTTAAGACCTCATGGTATAATTCAAGTATTAGTTTAAAATCGCAAAATAAAAATTGATTTTGTAGATAAACTTAAGATGACGGTAACACCAAGCTCTATAAATTGGCTAACTGAAGACTTTTGTATTACAATTTGAGTACATTAAATCATATTTAAGTAAAAATTGTATTAACGGGACGTTTTTTATCAAACTGGAACCAAGAAAACATGGATCAAATAAAAAACTTAAAAAGATCTGGTGGTTTTCGTAGGCGTGTTTAGAAATATAAAAAAATATCGTCCAATCGTGTGCCACGACAAAGTGCTTCAAACCTTACCAGTGCAATTAGCGAAACTTCGTTGTCCTTATTACCGAGTACATCATCGAGTGATACTTCAGTATCCTGACGTTTCGGGCATGACGTTACACCCGTGGTCGCAGGTAGACTGGCGAGAGAATGTATCAACACCTTCGAGCTGCGCGGGTTTTTCGAACTACCCGCACTTGATCTTGATTATTCACTTCTAGGCTAGGGTTGTCACTAGGTCTACACACAACACTCACAAAATCCAAAGGCTTTAAAATGGATGTTTCACCACGCTTACATTTGTAAATCACGGGATTCCACGCGGACGAGATTCCTTGCCCCTCATTTTGATTAAATTTCCGATGTTTCTTAATTTCTATAGCTTCACGTACTTTTCGGCTATGATGTATACGCTCGGTTGAGAGGACTTTCGGGTTAAGGTCTCTGCCCACTAGACCGTAGCATACCATGACCGTAGCATGAACGTATCAGACACGGAATGTGAGACGACACGGGCTACTATGCCCACTATAACGTGTGTACATCGTTTCATATCCGTGCTAAGCCCGTTTAGTGACCGTTGCATCAGCGTCGCAACCACGTATCATCCGCGTTGCAACTACGTATCATCCCCGTAGTATGAGCGATTCATATCCGTCGTTATCGTTCGATTGTCTCAGTTTTATCAGTTTCAAATTGTTTTCACGCCCTTTAGACTACTATCGCTCTGCTAGTATTTTCCTAGGAGTTTATTTCTACACCTATTTTTCTGAGCAGACATCGTAAACTGCGATCGAAATCCATTGAAGTACTAGAGTTGTTACTGGGTCAAATCAAAGTCAAAAATTATTTATTGAGTAGGCTCAGCAACAAGCACTTTCGAATCGTCAATTATGCTACTTATACATTTATAGTACGGAATGTGTTTATTTATCATTAATAATACATTTCTATGACGGAATGTTATGTGTTTATTTATCATTAATATTATTATAGTATTAAATTACACTTATCAATGTCTAGGTAACCTAGATAAGTGTAATCTATGATATTAAACTGAAACTTCTTGGAATTGGTAAATACTCGTATATTGTCTATAGATTTATATGTTCTTGTCATGATTGTCAATGTGACTCCGTCAAGTACTGGTTTTGTTTGATTATTTTTGCATCTTCTAATAGTTTTGGAACAATAATTAATTTTAAATAACAATGGAGCAACTGCTAAAGAGTATAGATTTA
>JALPQI010020243.1:0-20503 GCA_025490895.1 Thaumatotibia leucotreta
CTTGTTGCTATGTCGGATCCACGTTACAAGGGCATAGTCTAATTGGCTACACAATGCAATTTATGACAGTATCGAAGCGAGAAATTGCTGTTCGTTACGTTCAAAAAGCTAGAATTAGGGTGTGTGTAAAAAACGCAGAAAGTTGCACGCTCTGATTCCGAAAAAGAAAAAGTTTTTGGCTTTTGGATTATCGACAGCGGGAGTTAGACACACATGACCCAAAGTGGATCCTGTCTTGTACCTGTTTGCCGCCTGCCACCATGTTGCCGGTTATCACACGCACTGGGTTCAACTAGACACAACACTAGCACACTAGCCGCGTCTGCCTGACGCGGCGGTTGAGTTTGAACTGAGCGGCCATTGCGGCGGGATGCGCGCGCGCCGACAGAGCCTTCAAGGCCGCGCACCTGTCAGGGTTGGCAGGACCTGTGCTTTTTTGGTTTGAATTTGGCAGATTCAGTTGATCCTGTTTTCTTTATGTTGTCCTATAGAGAAGTTTTACTTTTCATTCAATTGAAGATGATCACGGTCAGTGAGAGTAATATTATGATAAGACGATAAAATTAGTGGAGACGGTAAAATGATTAAAGTTGTAGTATCTTCCGGTTATGGTGGCTTTAAAAATCTCGGAGGATCTTATAAGAACTCGACGTCTAATAAGTTTTAAATACGGCTAGCTTCAAACAAACTTCAAAAAACAAATCGAAAGTTTTATTTTCTATATTAGTCGATATCTCCGAAAGTCGTGAATAGATTTTCAATTTTTTTATCGAACTGGTATAACCCCGTGATGGTCCCGTTGGCACTAAGTCGGGGTCTGATGATGGGACCTTGGAGAAATCGGTTGAATTGTTTTTTTTTAAATTAATTTATTGTGTTCTACTTTACAAAATAAACCCAATTGTATCATAGAATCAATTAAAATGTAAAAGATGGCTCGTGACTTCAACTCGGTCGTGACGTAACATGTTATGTTCTGTCAATTAGCACGACAGTGAGACACGGAAGCCAGCATCGTCATAAATAGAACTGATCCCTCGTTCTTACTTTAAATGTGGTTTTCCTTGCGTTTAATTCAACTGTATTGTGTTTAGGTGTAGAGCGTTATGTTTCCCGGAAAGCTCGAGTCCTTTATTGCATACCATAAAAATATAATTAATTCAGTTTGAAGTTGAACTTTGAAGCCCATCAATAGAGTTTAATTTTATAACAGCTATATAAGGCTTCGTATTAAAGATTTAATGTCATTTCATTTCATTAATTATAATTAAGCATAAAATAAATAGGTATCGTTCGAGGAAGCCAGACAGACAATGGATGACCCGTGACAGGTGTCATACGATATGTGCAAATCTTATACAAAAAATATACGACTTTACAGTAGTCGCCATCAGATGTATCGGAGCGGCCATTGTGCGCAAAAAAAATCTGAACATGCACTAATGCCATGACAATAAGAGGCTTGCTCAGAGATTTGTTAGCACCCTGGTGGATATATCTGATGGCGACTGTAAGTACACTTATCCAATTGGAACCCTAAGCCACTATGGACCTAGGACGTAATTATGCAAAAGGGAACCAACCCACGTGAATTTTTCATTCTAATTAACACTTTAAATCACAAGAAACAAAGTCAATCTTAAAAATGACAGATTCGTGTAGATTGGTTTCCTTTTGCATAATTACGTCCTATTGTCAATACAACAAGTAGTACCTAAGAAATTTCTTACAACCTGATTTATAACGTCAGTTTGATATAGTTCCTCACGCTGTCTCGCACTTGTGAATTCGTACGTAAGCGTGATTGAGAGGCAACACTTCGTTCGTGGTTCGCGGTAGGGCCTCTGGCCTACTACCGCGAACTTTGGAATACGTTATTTCGAGGATGGATATATCTGTAACTCCAACGAAGGCTTTAGAATGACAGAGACTATGACGAAATCTGCGGATTTCGATGTCCGCGGTAGTGCCGGCTACGAAATTCGTATATTTCGAGGATTTGTCAGTCACTCCAACGAAGGCATCATTACAATGACAGAAAAATCCTCGTTTGAGGCCGCTTGACCTAGGCTTGCAATTGGTAGACTGTATACAGGGTGTTTTTAAATTAGTCACTGATACCTTGGGGTATGGTATGCATGTGTTCATGATAAGGTCCTTATGGGACTCATATAGAAAAATCAAAAAAATAAAATCACTTTCTATGAAATGTTGATCACCCGATGAAACCGCTTTGTATGAAAAGGCGATTTTTTTTCAAGATTTCGATATGAGTCTCATAAGGAAAGTTGTCCGTTATCATGAACACATGCATACCCTAAGGTATCGTTGACTAATTTGAAAACACCTACGAACAAATAAAACATGGAAGCCGCACGCCATATTAAATTGCCTTTCAAAAACGGTCCTGAATTTTAGTTGACAAGTGTCATCCCCTCTTCAATGCATCACGGCAAAGAATTTCAAAATCAACCTATAAAAACTGAAACCGCCATTTAAAAATAGTTGTGATTGGTCCATCAAACTTTTGATTGGCTATATTCTATAAACATTTGTCAAAGATGTTGCGCCGAAATATGCGCGGTGTTAAGAAAAGCGCTATGTCCAGCCCCTCTTGGCACAATTGAACAATTTTTTTGGGGGCATTTTTGGGCTGGCGTTAGACGTCCATGTTATATATGGTCGCAGGAAAACACCTTATATTATCTACCCAGTTTGCCTACTGTGTTGACTATGGTGTGCGACAGGTTCTCAGAAGGGTCGGGTGTCGCTTGCTTTCAGCTTTCTCACTCCGGCGCACATTAACGGATCACCGCTACTTGTACTGCCTCAGGATTTTCGAAAATTCATTTTGTCTTTTTATCTGTATTTGTTATGATTACTCCAAAAATTGATGAAAGAATGAAAGCTTCATTGTCCTTTCTTATAAATCTTATAATCGACAGTACACATATGAAGTTTCAGGCGTCCATGGTTGTTTACCATAAGCGTAAAAGCTTCAACAACTTTTGTTGACGTCTCTGGTAAAATCAGCGGCGAAAGTATTTTCGAATCATAAGCAGCCTCTTCTTTTAATATTCTATAAGATACGAGCCGATTTTTATGTTAAGGTGCGTTTAAACCAAAAGAAAATCGCTATACTAGCGCCCGTTCTACGAAATGAACCAATCACGTTTTGTTTACCGATCGAATTTCGTAGAGTGGGAGGTTAGAACAGCGAATGCTCTTTTAGTTTAACCGCACCTTTAGTTGATACAATGGACATTGAACTTTTATGTCATGTAGGAGTTTAAAGATACATATTTGAGCAGATTAGTAATTTTTTACACCAGCTATTTTCCTCGCGCTAGTGGGGTCTAGTATTCACACGACAGGAAAATGTTCAATTGTCATGCTTTAAAAATGCTGCCTTGTTTTTAATTTAACAAAATAACAGTTACAAAATTAAGAACACAAATAAAGAAAGAAACTATTATTCTTACAAAGGCCTAGGACCGTCTTTTGCAACGTTCATTCAAACACAAGCGTGAAAACTAACGTTTGCCAACCCTAGATACAACTTTTGCATGTTTTTTTTTATATACATGGCTTCGTCTAAATTGAATCGTGATCCAACCAGTAAGCTTAGTTTTTCATACAGCCTCATGCAACATTGTTGACTCATGATGAATTTTTTGATATCACATTAGCATAGATGAGACCGATCATCGCTGAAATGTAATGCCCTTACAATTGTTTAATTATGCTTGTACTTTTAAATGAGTGAATCAACTTTTTTCTGTCTGTTATTGCCTGGTTACGTTCTCCTGAGTCACGATGGTTTTATGCATAATTATGATACTTAAAATATGCAAACATGCATTTTTCTATTGTTAATAAACCCTTTCCTTGATGGGCCATGTCCAAACATGGACTTTATGCATGTTTGCATAAATTAACCCTCTAATGCATAAGACAGGCAAAAATGCATTTCAAATTTGAACCCTAACAGCAGTCAATAGAGTCCAAAAACAATGAAACCATATTTGGCTTCATATGCATTAGAGGGTTAAGTATCATAATTTTGCATAAAACCAACATGACTCAGGCGACCGTAATCATGGCAATAACACACAGAAAAAAGTTGATTCACCCAGATACTTAATCACATCACAGAGGAAACAACTATGCCGATAAACAAATACTTTTCTGATAAATATTAAATACACAGAGAGGTGCCTTCACTGGGGTTCGAACCCTAGACCTCCTTTTACCCTAGAGCTTTGGCATGGTCACTCTACCTACAAAGTTACAGAGGCCGCCAAAAATATTAAAGGTTATTTTAATATTCTCGTGTTCATTAAAACAAGAGCGAAGATAAGAGCGACCTTTGTTAGTCGATAAATCGATTTGTACTAGTCGATAATCGTTACGCAAAATTCCGATTACACGATAATGATAATTGATAAGTTACATACTTTACACGCGTGTACTATAAAAATACTATAAGTACTTGAGAATATTTTAGTGTACCATCGCTATTAGTGGCCTATTTCTCGACAGCTTGTAACTTGTAATACAAGCGGAAGCCCTTATCTTATTAATGATGTTAAAAAGAGACTTCTGTGTATCAAGTTACAATCTTTTGAGAAACGAGCCTCAGATATATTGGAATGGCGTTCACTAATATCCGAGCAGTCCTCTATGACATGTCGATAGAGGAAATAGGTATGCAGATATCTTTAGTACTAATCCGTTCTTAACTCTTAGGTACGTCTTGAGATTAAAGGCCGAGCCACACCGAATGCGTGTGCAGAACATGGACGTTAGAGTGTCCCGTCAATGTATGGAAAAAATATTTTTTAGCTACAGTTTCCCGAGAGGTATCAATTTTTTCGTAAATTTACACACATTCCGAAACGAGTAAAAAAAATTAAAATATATGTCAGCTTTAGGGCTCTACCGCAGTGTAAAGATTTGATTTTTTTCTATTTTTCCGAAAAAAATCATATGCCAAAATATGTTTACATATAATAGTAGTATTTTTTTATAAAAATAAAAATTTTAGGAAAAATATAATTAAAAAAAAAACATTACATTAAATTTTTTTTTTCTCATTTTTAATTTTGTAGCTTGTTTTACATCTATATTACATGAAAATGATCATTTTTTAATTTTCAGCTCAGGGAGCCGAATTAAAAAAAGTTTTTATTTGAAAACTTCAAACGATGGTAGAGCCCTAAAGATATAGTCAAAAAATTTTTTTTATATTTTTTCCGTAATCTACAATTTATTTAGAGGCTTTTGGTAGGTCTCGCGTAAAAAAATCAAATTCGGGACACTCTAATAATGTACGTGTGTGTGTGTTTGGTGCGCGCGTTGTAGCGTATGTAAATGTCATAGTAGATGGCACACCGCTTGCACGTCACGCGCACGTTTTCACCACGCAAACGGTGTGCCCTCTAATGACATTTAGATACGCTACAACACGCACGCCACGCACACGCGCACGTGCGCGTGCTGCACACGCATTCGGTGTAGCTCTGCCTTAACGTTTATGAAATAGACACTCTACCAAGTCCTAATTTAGTCCGATTTTTTCCGATTTTATTTATATTTTCCTGCCCATATGTTTGTCTGTACCAAATAGATCCACTTCACTACATAGTATAAAATAAAGTCACTTTTTCTGTCCCTATGTCCCTTTGTACGCTTAAATCTTTAAAACTACGGATTTTGATGAGATTTTTTTTTAATAGGTAGAGTAATTCAAGAGGAAGGTTTTTATGTAGGTATAGTACCCGTGCGGCCGTGGCGAAGCCGGGGCGGGTCGCTAGTATTTATAAAAGTCATACTAAGCAACTTTTAGTTTGGGACAAAAAATTCATTTTTTCGCGATTACAACTATGGTCTCATATCATACTAAAAAGTGATTCACCCATACATATATGTCATATTAAGCATGACACATATGGTGAATCACTTTTTTCGGTCTGTTATTTATTACCATAGTTATGGTCTCCTGAGTAACCCTGGTTTTATGCAAAATTATGTACTTAAATTATGAAAACATGCATGTAGTCCGTGTTTACACTTTGCAGGTGGCCCATTGAGGACAGAGCTTGTTAACACCAGAATCAAGCATGTTTGTAAAATTTAAGTAACCTCATTTTGCATGTAACCAGGGTTACTCAGGAGACCGTAACCATGGTAATGACAGACCGCAAAAAGTTAATTCACCAATAATATACAGTGTGTGTGGCAGTTATATGTGACTCATGAAACACGTGCAATCGTGCATCCAATTTAAATTCAGCATAAGCCATGCCATCAGTATACGCCGTAGTCGGCAAAGGGTGCACTAACCAGATAACACTTGTCCCAGTTGCCTACTTCTCGTTGACAAGGCACGGCTTCGACAACCGCTGACTATGAGAACGCATTAATCTTTAACCGACGTCAAAAAAGGAGGTTCTCAATTAGGCTGGTATTTAAAGTTCCGTGCCTAAATTGGAAAAAACGGAACTTATAGGAACACTCTTTTACAGCCGATTTGCTCCGAAACTGCTGACTGATCGAATTGAAATTTGGCACACGTAATTGTATGTAAGTTATTATAAGTAAGCTGAAGTGGCAATGGGCAGGCCACATTGCACGCAGAGCAGATGGTCGATGGGGTCGAAAAGTGCTCGAATGGAGACCACGGCTAGGCAAACGCAGCGTAGGAAGGACGTCCACCCACAAGATGGACAGACGACTTTATGATTGAAGGTCGCCGGGACACGCTGGATGCAGGTCGCATCTTACCATGTGGAGGTCCAGAGGGGATGCCTATGTTCAGCAGTGGACGTCTTATGGCTGAGATGATGAATATATGTAAGTTGGAGACTCAACGATGGACGTCGAATGTAAATAAATGAATAAGTATATAATAATAATAATAAGTAATAATAAGTAGAAAATTAAATAAAAAAGTGACATATCAAATGAAAGGGCTTAGGCACTGGTCTCACCGCGAGCTACTAAGCTATGAACTATCGGCTATAAACACGAACAAAAGATACGCACTCTCGTGTAAATAAAAGAGACACGACGGTCGACGATACTCGCCCAGCTATCAGCTATCACCGCCGGGCGAGTACCGCCGTGTCTCTTTTATTTACACGGGAGTGCGTATCTTTTGTTCGTGTTTATAGCCGATAGTTAATAGCTTAGTAGCTCGCGGTGAGACCAGTGACTTAGTGTGAAGATTTTAAATATTTTTTTTATGATTATAAAGAAAATAATGTTGAAGTTATTTACGCACAAAGGTAAAAAAAATACTGATCAGCGAAAGTACTGGGCTTAATATTTTACAAAAATCACAGAAAATTGGTTGCCTGCAAGTTTTGAAATAAAGCAAGATGCAGATATTTGCTACTCACTCTTGCCTATAGTTGTTTCTCAAAACTTGAACCAATAACTTGCAAATGTAAATTCAGCTTTAATGAGAACCTTATGTCTTTGCAAGTTATGATTATACAAGAGTTGAGAAAATCAGGTTGTAAGCACACAATACCATTACATGCCACGGAACCTATAGTTCCCGTAGACACTGGCTATGTAAAAGGTTCAGCAACGCGCACGTGCCCATGGGGCACGGAGGCTGCCTCTAAGGCGGCCTCTCGTATTCACGTAATTGAATTTTATGATATGATATTACAAGCGCTATTTTCCTGTTAAATATGGGACATAAAAAAAATTGGACTTGAAACCAAACTAAATAATTAATTTAAAAATAACAAGACTAAGCAAAACTAAGTTAAAATAGGTCAATAAATAACAAAATTTTATTTAATTACCTCTCAAGTACTTTAAATATATGCATGAATACCAGTGGCAAACAGTGTAATGGATAAAGAAATTTTATTTGTTATCATCAAATACACATAATAATTTTTCCTTTCCATTGCGAAAAACATTGTAAAATTTCCAAGTCACTATGGGATGGGCTCATTCAAAAATCATGTGATCATGTGATTGGGACGGGGGCCAGCAAAAACATTTATATTTCTACTATTTTGCTTTGGTGTCAAAAGTAACTGCAATATTACAACCTTGAAAAGGTTGATTTTAATAAATATTTCATAATTATACTGATATTGATTTAACTATAATGTTATGTTAATTGGGAACACATTTCTTGAAAACGGCCATAATCAACAAAAACAAAGTAAACAAACTACAAATCCACTCTAAAACTCACACTAGCATGCTAATCAAGTAGCAAATTAGAAAAACTAAACACTACATGTCAAAACCGTGACTAACCAAGACATTGTCACTGCCGCCTATGTCAAGCGCGTTGCTTAAATAACCAAGGATCTGCAAAACAAGGCTAGTGTGAATATGGCTTTATAATTCACATCAATGAGTCCTCAGCTTTACCTAGGCGGTGGTTGAACGAAATCTATGTATCAATTATATTCATTTGCATTAAAATTAAATAATAAATTAATTGTTAAAGTTAACAAATCATATCATAAAACTAAATGATAATCTTATCTGTCAATGCTGTCTGAAGATAAAAATGAATATAACATAAATTATGTGACTAAATATACAATTCCAATGGTGCAACAATTTAATTGAATTTTTATGTTGTTTGGTTTAGTGTGTGGAATGTAGTTCATGGGTAATGTGTGTAATCAGTATTGGTGCAAAACTTTAACAAAACTTTTCAGGTTGACATAAAAGAGCACTAACAGTCGTAAAGATAAATACATTTCCACACACACAAATACTGGAAACTTGGGAGTCTGAATAATTCTCATATTCAATTACATTTTTTTCAATAAAATTTGTATTTTGCTTCGTTTTCAGTGCTACTTTATGTCAGCTCTAAAAGTTTTGTTAAAGTTTTGCACCATTAGGGCCGATTACTGCTTAATTATCATGAATCATGTTGTAATGACCAAGGTGTTAATTCACAGAATTGACACATTTCTGCTATGTTAAATTTTATGCTTATTATTTTTACTGCTTTTAGCTTATTATTTATTTTATGTTGATAGCTTTAAAGCAGTTTTAATTTGATTAAAATATTAAAGAAAGCCATAGATATGTCAAATAGTTATCCATTCATTTGGACATGCAAATATTGCAATATACCTACCTAATTAGAATTGGATGATAACAATTTTGATTTAAATTTATCAACTTGTCTTCTTACTCATGTAAAGGGAGCAAAATTTTTTTAAGTCAAACTTAGGTTCCTTGTTTATTAATGACTCATAATCAAAGTTATTGCAAAGTGATGTCATGTACTTTAAATTTAATACCAATTATAAGAAATATACCACTTGCCAATGGGAAATAACAGAGTATTAACAGGTAATGTATCATTAGGTCATCAATTATTCGAAACATAATTTATACAATTATTACTTTATACATTTTATTACCATTTTTATGAATCAAGTATGAATAAGCATCAATGTCATTGCCACACAGGATGCACTGATAAAAAAGTCCACATTCAATGATAAGCTTACTTTGTTTATGGTCTGCTGCCAACCAGAGCATTAAATTATAATAATTTTCTCAACTAGGTACATTTCCATCTTAAGTGAAATGTTTGGCATATCATAATAGAATTATCTTGATCTTATCTTCCTGCAAACAGATAACCCAGAACCTAGTTACAACATTTGTTATCATCCAATAGCTACACTTTTACTTTTAACACACCTATGAGAATGATAAGTGTTAAAAGTTTGAAAAACATCAAGTTATGGTTGCAAATGCACCTGTATGAGTTGTTTACATTAGGAATTTATGTGTGTTAGTAGTTGTACTGTCGCTCGGTCACATAGCGATGGTGAAATCACGACTACATGCATCCCGCGCTCAGTCTCTGCCACTACATCGCTCGTAACCTATCCTACTCGTAGAAACAAGAAAAACAAGCTCAACTCACCGATTTCGGCATCTTGGCGGTTTAGGATCACTATCTGCAACAACACGGCACACGTTAGAGAAACTAAACTGTCTATATCCCACTACAAATAGTGCAAACTAAGCAGGCGACATGTACCTTACCGCGTGACATACACTCGCTAAATTGTGAATAACTTAGCGCTTACGAGCGCGCGCAGTGCTCGTTACACACTGCAACATGATCTATTCTATGCATTTTCTCAGAATATACTCGTATTGATACGACGACAATAAAATTATAGTCGCCGGCGGTCGTGTAATGTGGACACAAAAACTTAACTAGAATCTAGGGTAACTTAACGCAATCGTCAACTTGTACTTAACACGGATATCGAACAGCGTATAAGGTGTACTTACCCGGGAAAAGGAAGAATATCACCTAATTTTCCACATAAGTAGCACAACACATAAAGAATGCACACACCCTAAACGTAAAAGAGCCACAAAAATATCGCGATGTGACAGACAAGACAACTGCGTGACGTGGTAACCGGTGTTGTCATATTTGTCAACTGGTAAAGTTGGGGTTACGATTTTTTAAAAGACTGCCGTTGTCTATAATTTAAATTGTATTTTAATATCATACTAGTTATAAAAATCCAAAATTGTAAATTCTAATGACGTAATTAAATAAAACTACGTAATACACCGTTCATTAAATGCTAATAAAATAAAATATGTCCAAAAACTGTTCGAGACATTTATTTGTCTATGACTTTACATTGTCTATGGTGACGATGCAGTTGCCAGCTTAAAGATTTACGCAGCATTTGGGGAATTTGGTATTACCCAGTTTTAGATGTAGAAAGTGATAAGTAGATTTATGAATCCTTAAAAGTTATAGTAATGTTATTATAAGGGTATACTTTTCGTTACCGTTTCTTATGATATTTATCTACCTCACTTCGTAATCTATCATGCTTTGTAACAAATATTTGTAAATTTGTAAAAAAGTAGTTGGCAACATAAGACAACTGTCGCATGACAGACAGCTGTCAGCCGGTCGAGTACCAAACTCTCTTCGCTCTTTCGTTTCGTGTTGGTTGTTGTTTTTTTACAATTTTGCGGCTCCATTATTTATTTACACCAATTTATTGCATGAGATGAAGGGAATGCATGAATGAGGATAATCCTGAAATCACATCAACGTTAACTTGGTAGCAATAACCTAAAATGTTTGGTTCTTTACGAAGAATTTTGCATTGGGGTCCGATTTGTGTTTTAGGTAAGTAAAAGATTATTTTTTATTAATTTAATAACTTGATTTTAATTAGTGCTGCCTGAACTCTAACCTTCATAAACAATACAGTAATCAGTAATCAACTTGTTAGGTTTTGTATTATTCAATAAAGTATGAGTTTTATAATAACAAAGACTTTGTTTGGAGATTCCTGCTGAATGTTCCTTAGCTTGTAGTCGTTAAAGATCCACACTACAATTTCAATTAATTTTCATAATACTTTTAATTCAACATTCAATCTTTTAGCCTAGTGGTAAGGTAATTTAAACAACCAAAATATTTGACCACACTTTATTGTAGGTATAATAAAGCTAGTAACATGGACAATGGTGCACCTGATTGGCATGTGGTGGCCACCACAAGGCTCTCTTGGTGGAGCACTCCACGCTGGCCTGTTCCTGTTTTTGTCCGGAGGCACTTTGTATTACTTCCTTCAGTCGCTGCTAGAAGGACCTGGCTATGTGCCTTTGGGGTGGAGACCTGTAAGTGATGTATTTAATAATTTATAAGAAACATTCCAGACATCTTCAATTAAGCAAGAAATAACATCACATTTGTATTTCAAAATACTTATCTTTAAATGCCTTTTTTTAATTGCATAAAATATAAAATGAGAAAAAGTTAGGGCATTCCGGGAATATTATTAAGTTGTTATTGAAATCTTATTTAAGTTTGGTATAGTTTAATAATTTATGTTTGAAATAATATAATATTGATTATTCCAATCATCAGAATCAGTTGCTTAATAATAATTGATAGTTTTCTATAGTAGATGCCGATATTTTTCATATTCTTAAACTGAATCTAGTGTTTTGTGGCATAACTCAAATTTTTTTTTAATGTTTTGGTGGGATTTTAACCCACATTCTCGTTTCGCGGCTGATGTCTAAACCAGTTGGCTCCAGCTTAGTGGACATGGGTCTAATTTCTCAGGTATATGGTGTCTGTTATATTATAAGGCTAGGTGCCTTTCATCATACTCCAAGGGGCAAGCAATACTTGATCTACAGTCTTATTTGAGTGAGAAATTACTATAAAAATACCATAAATCTATAAAATATATCTATAAAATATGACACTTTATTTATTGATATTGTATATATCTATCTAGAAATTTTGTTTTAGGCTAATGAGAAAGATATAGATAAGCTGCAAATCTGCACAGTTTGCAATGGATACAAAGCTCCGCGCTCACATCACTGTAGTAAATGTAAGTACTTATTACTATTTTTGGAATGTGGGTGGCACAGGACCGGTCATTGTGGCAATCTTTGGGGGAGGCCTATGTTCAGCAGTGGACGTCTTTCGGCTGATATGATGATGATGATGATGATTACTATTTTTATAGCTTGAATCTTTTCACTATACTGGGTATATTTGACGATAGTTATGCAGAAATCAACCAACTAACATTTTTTTTCAATCTGACTTAAGCTTCAACATAATATAGTTATTTATTCAACGTAATATAATTATTTTGCCTGGAGAAACCCGATAATTTGCAAAATGTTTTTCGCACTTATATTGTTGCACTATTTCAGTACAAATGGTGCTTTTTTAACGCGCTAGTGCAAGAAGTGGTTCATTTTTTATGAAGTCGAAACTTCGGAGGGCTATCTGTACCTACTGAGAAACGTCGTAAGATACGCGTGCGAAAAAGAAATTCGTAACTTGTGACGAATTAAAACACTCCCTTCGGTCGTGTTTGAATTAAATTTATCGTGACGATTCGACCTTCATTTTTGCGCCGTTGTATCGTAATGTACTATTATTTACTTTTTATGTAACATGTCCCAAGATATTTATTTTCTTTTCTATGAAGCAGAATTTTTTTTTTCTAATTTTGGTAATGAAATGAGACTATTTTTCTCATACAAAAATCAAAGTTTTTCATAGTTTTATTTCATGAGTAATCCTCGCGGTAACCAAAGAAAATATTATGTTTCTTCATAACTTATTACGAAACAGATTTATTTTCCTCATAGAAAACTTACGTTTTCTATATGGAACTTATGGAAGGCATTATTTTTTAACGCATACATTGTAAATTATACATATTAGTTTGTCATATACGCATACATTGTAAATTACACATATTAGTTTGTCATATACCAAAAAAAACAACCAAGATCACCTAACGTCCGAGGTGGGTGGGGTCCCCACCTCGGACATTAGGTGATCTTTTCTTTGTTATATGACATCTAATATTTATAATTTATATAGTATTAAGTAGTGTGAAGACTGGTGAAAAATAAAAAGTACAAATCAAAATATTTAGTTAATAAATAATTTGATTTGTATTTTCCCAATACGCTGCATACATTGTATTTTACCTTTAACATCTCACAGGTGGGCGATGTATACTAAAGATGGACCACCATTGCCCCTGGATCAACTGTTGCGTGGGCCACGCGAACCACGCGTACTTCACGCATTTCCTGACTTTTGCCGTCTTTGGCTGTCTCCAGGCTTCCATTGTAAGTTGAATTATTTATTATTTGCCACCACCATCATAGTAATTTTTGTCGTAGTCTAATTTATTTGTAAATATTTAACCGATACAGCATTAAAACCTAAATTTACGACGGCTTTATAAAACTAGTTTATAAATAAATAAATGTAAGTAAACTAAACAAAATTACAAAAAAGAAACACAATAACACTAATCGAACAACCCCAAGTCATTCCCAGTCTACGAACAAATAAAACATGGAAGCCGCACGCCATACTAAATTACCTTTCTAAAACGGTCCCGAATTTTAGTTGACAAGTGTCACCCCCTCTTCAATGCATCACGGCAAAGTATTTCAAAATCAACCTTTAAAAACTGAAACCGCCATTTAAAAATAGTTGTGATTGGTCTATCAAAGTTTTGATTGGCTATATTCTATGAAGATTTGTCAAAGATGTTGCGCCGAAATATGCGCGGTGTTAAGAAAAGCATTATGTCCAGCCCTTCTTAACACAATTGAACAATCGTTTTTGAGGGCATTTTTGAGCTGGCGTTAGACGTCCATGTTATATATGGTCGCAGTTCCCAGTGCAAAAGTGCCCATAATGCTAGCAGCATTGCCGCGCTGAATGGCGAGCTTTGCACCAAGAACGACCCTTCTACCGTAACCGATGCCCTAGCGCAGTTAAAAAAGATCGTGGCCTCAGAACACCAGCAACCCATGATATCCCCAGCCAGTGGCACGACTAAGTAGAGAGCACTGGGTACTTCAGGACTAATTACTGACATTTTTGTTATAATGTGACAGTCACATTTTATAAATATTTTAAAGACAAACGAGTCTTATTCGCGTAAACTGACCACGGGTGTAACGTCATGCCCGAAACGTCAGGATATAATTAAACGTAAGTTTACGCGATTAAGACCAGTTTGTCATTAAAATATGAGTAATAATCGTGAAAGTTTAAATCAACATACATTTTATAAATATTCGAATGTTTCAATATTCAGGTTACCATTTTGTGATATTCAAATACTTTAAAAAAAGACAAC
The DNA here is from genome assembly GCA_025490895.1 of Thaumatotibia leucotreta. Lineage (NCBI taxonomy): Eukaryota > Metazoa > Arthropoda > Insecta > Lepidoptera > Tortricidae > Thaumatotibia > Thaumatotibia leucotreta. The sequence goes on from JALPQI010020243.1 coordinate 14,703, forward strand.
GTTAAAAAAATCAATTCAGTTTTAGCTCAAGCGAGCAAGTGGGGCGTTTTACTAAAAAGGCTCACTATTTCTTTGATTTGCATATTTACGCCAAATCACTACACAGTATAAAACAAAGTCGCTTTCCCTGTCCCTATATGGAGTATGAGAAGGTGAAGTGTTATGTCCCTATGTATGCATAAATCTAGAAAACTACGGATTTTGATGCGGTTTTTTTAAATAAGGTAGAGTGATTCAAGAGGTAGCGTTTAGTATCAGTATCGTACCCTTGCGAAACCGGGGCGGGTGGTTTTTAATAATAAATGATATTCTGGCCTGCTACCGCGAACACCCAAGTTCGCAAATTTCGAAGATTTTTTTGTTTTATAAACATAATAAAATATGTATTATGTGGCTGTTAATATTCTTATAGGTACATATATTATCGTCGCCTAGTACCCACAACACACGTGGGACTAGTGCGATTTGTGTGAGATGTCTCAAGATATTGATTAAAACCAAGTACGCAAATATCGGGGATTTTCTCTGCTACTCTAATGACGCCTTCGTTGTATTGACAGAGACAAATCTTCGAAATTTACGAACTTCGATGTTTGCGGTAGCAGACCTGCAGTAGAAACTAGTTCTAAATGGATTTACGTAAAGGCTCCATAAAAAAATTGCACATACTTAGCTACATTAACACCTTGTGTCAAGCTAAGATAAGAATGCTATTATCTTAAATGACCTCACACTCTTTAGCTATTTGCGTTAATGGACCATAAAAGGCGTTGATTTAACAGTGGCTAGTGTTGGCTTATCTTCTGTTAGCTGATTAGTTTACGTGTTAATGCATTTTACTATAATGACGATACTACTTACTATAATACTCCCTGAAGTTAGTTACCCGAAATGGTCTATCGGGATCATAGTGTTTCATTTTTTTTCTAGGTTTTTTTTCAATCTTATCTATAGGATTTTATTTTATTAGCTTCTTAATCTCAACTTATTAATATGAAAAATTCAACATTGTCAAAATCATAGCTACCTCTAAATGCATTTATATTTTGCAAAAAAATTGAGATGAGTTTAAAAGCCAAACCGCCTTTTGAACCACCCTAATCCAAAAGTATATTTTTATTTTTATTGTATTATAATAAATAAATATCTTGGGACATCTTACACAAATCAACCTAGTCCCACGGTAAGCTCAATTAAGGCTTATGATGTGGGTACTAGACGACGATATAATATAATAGATAGATGCATATAGATACTTAAATATATACACAGCCATGACCAAGGAACAAACATTTGTGATAAATACACAAAGAATGCCCTCGCCGGGATTCGAACCCGGAACCTCCAGCTTCGTAGGCAGGGTCACTACCAACTAGGCTACAGAGGCTGACAAAATAGGCATGATGACTGGCAAGTCAAATCAGCATCTTTTTTCGAACTGTCAAAAGGATCACCACTATGGAATTTTATATGAAATACTCAAAAGTGACGTCACGTTTGAGTACTGCCAAATGACCTACTCTTTTAAGTTCTTTTCAATTTATTAAATAGAAGTTCTGAACAAAAATTACTGCAATCTACATGTTAGTAATAATTTCTTCGTGTCGTGTCATTATGTGTCGGGCATAATGTTAAATAATTTATTTTAACTACAGTCATCATCCCTATTGTACTACTATTGTCACATTTTTTCCATCAGGTCCTAACAATCTGCATGTACCACGCGCTAAACCGCTCCTGGTACCTCCAGCGCGGCATCCGAGCACCCCTAGCGCTGCCGCTTCCAACGCTTCTGGTGACCCTGCTGGCCATCGGCATGTGTGTGGGTGTCGTCATAGCTGTCGGAGCGCTTCTGTTCTTGCAGGTACTTATAGTTTACCCACTCCTTAGGTCCTAGCAGTCTGTATGTACCGATTGTACCGCTCGTGGTAGGTATAGGGAAGGCATCCGCCCTAGGGCTGCCACTACCGACGCTGTTGGTGACACTATAAGCAGATAAGCAGCCTTAGCTTGACAACATGACTGCGGCAGCTGTTAGGAATATGTATGGTACCTAATATGCGGATACACTGCTTTTGAATGACAAAAAGTTGGTGGGAGCTGGCCCCACAAGATCACACCATACAGGTGACTCGAGTAGATATACGCAAAGTACACGGACACGCAGATTCAAGTTTACCCACTCCCTAGGTCCTAGCAGTCTGTATGTACCGCTCGTGGTAGGTATAGGGAAGGCATCCGCCCTAGGGATGCCACTACCAATGCTGCTGGTGACCCTGCTGGCCATCGGCATGTGTGTGGGCGTCGTCATAGCCGTCGAAGCTCTTCTGTTCTTGCAGGTTCTTATAGTTTACCCACTCCTTAGGTCCTAGCAGTCTGTATGTACCGATTGTACCGCTCGTGGTAGGTATAGGGAAGGTATCCGCCCAGGGCTGCCACTACCGACGCTGTTTGTGACACTGTAAGCAGATAAGCAGCCTTAGCTTGACAACATGACGGCAGCAGCTGTTCGGAATATGTACGGTACCTAATATGCGGATACACTGCTTTTGAATGACAAAAAGTTGGTGGGAGCTGGCCCCCCACAAGATCACACCATATCGGAGATTCGAGTAGATATACGCAAAGTACACGGACACGCAGATTCAAGTTTACCCACTCCCTAGGTCCTAGCAGTATATACCGCTCGTGGTAGGTATAGGGAAGATATCTGTCCTGGGGCTGCCACTACCAACGCTGCTGGTGACCCTGCTGCAGGTTCTTATAGTTTACCCACTCCTTAGGTCCTAGCAGTTTGTATGTACCGCTCCTGGTTCTTACAGTTTACCCATTCGGACCTAGGTCGGTTCTGATCTGGGAATAATTCTGGATGTTTACGAACAAAACGAGCAGTTTCCTTTATATATAGTTATAGAAGGTAAGGTAAGCAGCCTAAGCTTGACAAAATGAGAGCGGCAGCTGTGTAGAATATATTACTTAATATGCGTATACGCTTCTTTTGCATGACAAAAAGTTGGTGGGAGCTGGCCCCCCACAAGATCACACCATACCGGAGACTCGAGTAGATATACGCAAAGTACACGGACACGCAGATTCAAGTTTACCCACTCCCTAGGTCCTAGCAGTATGTACCGCTCGTGGTAGGTATAGGGAAGGCATCCGCCCTAGCGCTGCCACTACTGACGTTGTTGGTGACCCTGCTGGCCATCGGCATGTGTGTGGGCGTCGTCATAGCTGTCGGAGCGCTTCTGTTCTTGCAGGTTCTTATAGTTTACCCACTCCTTAGGTCCTTTAGGTGGACAGGCCATATGATCCGAAGCAATGAGAAATGGACAAATAGAAGGACAGAATGGGTACCACGACACAACGCAAAAAGAAAAATCGGAAGACTACGAATGAGATGGTCAACCTCAGCGGAGTTGTCGGCCCCATGTGGGTCAGGCTTGCAAGAGACAGGTTCGGGTGGAAGGAAAAAGAGGAGGCCTTTGTGTCGAAAGGACACGCTGATTAGTTACTTGTATAACCAAGTAATATTATAAAGGAGAATGATAATATATCAGAAATAAAGGCTTTGAAATTGAAATTGAAAAGATCCTAGCAGTCTGTATGTACCGCTCGTGGTAAGTATAGGGAAGGCATCCGCCCTAGGGCTGCCACTACCAACGCTGTTAGTGACCCTGCTGGCCATCGGCATGTGTGTGGGCGTCGTCATAGCCGTCGGAGCGCTTCTGTTCTTGCAGGTTCTTATAGTTTACCCACTCCTTAGGTCCTAGCAGTGTGTATGTACCGCTCGTGGTAGGTATAGGGAAGGCATCCGCCCTAGGGCTGCCACTACCGACGCTGTTGGTGACACTATAAGCAGATAAGCAGCCTTAGCTTGACAACATGACTGCGGCAGCTGTTAGGAATATGTACGGTACCTAATATGCGGATACACTGCTTTTACATGACAAAAAGTTGGTGGGAGCTGGCCCCCCACAAGATCACACCATACCGGAGATTCGAGTAGATATACGCAAAGTACACGGTCAAGTTTACCCACTCCCTAGGTCCTAGCAGTATATACCGCTCGTGGTAGGTATAGGGAAGGCATCCGCCCTAGGGCTGCCACTTCCAACGCTGCTGGTGACCCTGCTGGCCATCGGCATGTGTGTGGGCGTCGTCATAGCCGTCGGAGCGCTTCTGTTCTTGCAGGTTCTTATAGTTTACCCACTCGGACCTAGGTCGGTTCGGATCTGGGAATAAGAACAAAACGAGCAGCTTCCTGTCACGGTTTTTAGGGACACAAAATAAGACAACGAAAATAATTTTGACCCATATAGTTACAAAAGGTAACGTAAGCAGCATAAGCTTGACAAAATGAGAGAGGCAGCTGTTCAGAATATCGTCGGCTGACAACCAAAACTCACTATAAAAACTGTCAGTATTCTTAGCAATCTCTTATGTCAGTATTGAATTAGAACTTAGATACGATCTCTATTTCAAGTAGGTATTTGTTACTTAGTGAGTTTTGCTTGTCAACCGACGATATGTTACTTAATATGCGTATACACTGCTTTTGCATGACAAAAAGTTGGTGGGAGCTGGCCCCCACAAGATCACACCATACCGGAGACTCGAGTAGACATACGTAAAGTACACGGACACGTAGATTCAAATTTACCCACTCCTTAGGTCCTAGCAGTATGTACCGCTCCTGGTAGGTATAGGGAAGGCATCCGCTCTAGGGATACCACTTACAACGTTGTTGGTGACCCTGCTGGCCATCGGCATGTGTGTGGGCGTCGTCATAGCTGTCGGAGCGCTTCTGTTCTTGCAGGTTCTTATAGTTTACCCACTCGGACCTAGGTCAGTTCGGATCTGGGAATAATTCTGGATGTTTACGAACAAAACCAGCAGCTTCCTTTATCTATAGTTATAGGTAACGTAACCGGCATAAGCTTGACAAAATGAGAGCGGCAGTTCAGAATATGTTACTTAATATGCGTATACACTGCTTTTGCATGACAAAAAGATGGTGGGAGCTGGCTCCCCACAAGATCACACCATACCGGAGACTCGAGTAGATATATGCAAAGTACACGGACACGCAGATTCAAGTTTACCCACTCCCTAGGTCCCAGCAGTCTGTATGTACTGCTTGTGGTAGGTATAGGGAAGACATCTGTCCTAGGGCTGCCACTACCAACGCTGCTGGTGACCCTGCTGGCCATCGGCATGTGTGTGGGCGTCGTCATAGCCGTCGGAGCGCTTCTGTTCTTGCAGGTTCTTATAGTTTACCCCCTCCCTAGGTCCTAGCAGTCTCAATATTACTCGCTATGTTTGCACATTGATAAAGGCATCAGACTTTGGTGCTGATGACATAATTATGAGGCAAATTAATTGGGATATAAGATGTTCTTATAAATTATTAACTTTTATCACGCGTTAGTAGTAGATTTTTCTCTCTCTTGATAATGTCAGACGATTCGAAAATGCTTATTAATAAGCTTACTTGAATAAAGAATAGTTTGACTTGACTTAACGCTTTGACTGATGCAACAGTTGTCACTAGCACGCCGAAGTAATAGCAATGTCAAACTTTATATTCAACCTTACACAAATAAATTAAATGTGTTAATGAGAAATGTTGGACCTTATCAATTCACATTTATTTTTCACGAACCAAAAATACTAAAACGATGTACTATATTAGGCAGAAAAAGGCGAAAGACAGTTATGCGATAATGTTTTTATAAGTACTGGACTTCTCTATCTATCATCTAGATAAAAACAGTTTGTATTCAGCCGCTACGTTATAC
>JALPQI010020244.1:0-18890 GCA_025490895.1 Thaumatotibia leucotreta
CCTCCTCCAAATGACAAAGTAGCACATTGTAACGAATAGAAACTTTAGCAAAAGTTATGCCACCAAAATAAGGCGGTTGAAACGATCAGATATTCACCCGAGTGTGCTTTGAGCTACACCGACAAGAGCAAAGCGCTTAAATAGGAGAGACAGGATGTGGGTACCCATTGACGATATATGTAATAGATAGACACATCTAGATACTTAAATACATACAGCCACGACCAAGGAACAAAATATTTACCATAAATAAATACAAAAATAATGTCCTCGCCGGGATTGTAACCCAGAACATCCAGCTTCGTCAGCAGGGTCACTGCCAACTACACGACGAAGGCTGTCAATTTTTTTTTTTATTTGGGGCATCAACAGTCAAGATGCTTAGTTATTATATCTCACGAAAGTATAAACTCAATTGTTTACGTTTTTATTATAAAGCGTAGCTCGGATTAATGACTACCGGCAAGTTTTCAGCTTATTATATTCAGAGACACGTTCACGAGTTTGGCGAGAGCATACTTTGGATGCAGCGATGGAACTTAAAGATTTTTTCCGAGATTTATTACTGGCCAGAGGGCCTATGAGTGATGATGGTGCAATCCACGAAAAAGTCTAGTTTGTCGGGAACGTGACGGCTGACAGCAACCTTAGAAAAATATGGAATGTGCGAGAATTCTCTAGAAATACAAATACCTAGTCATAAGTTACACCAAAAATTGCCTTTGTAACTTTCTTAGATGTATGTGAAGAACGGGGTCACGTACCTATCTGGCATTAACATGATCGCATTGACGATTATCAATTTAAACATAGTAATGAGAAATATGGCCGCTGTTTCCTCAAGTGTAATCATCATCATCGTTTCAGCTGTAAGTCTTCCACTGCTGAACATAGCCCTCCTTTGGACCTCCACACTACTACATTGCTTGGAAGTGACCTGCATCCTACGTCTCCCGGTGATCTTCATAAGATCGTCTATTCATCTTGTGGGTGGACAACTGGACATCCTACACTGCGTTTGCCAAACCGTGGTCGCCAGTCGAGCACTTTTCGACCCCATCGACCATCTGTTCTGCGTTCAATGTGGCCTGCGCATTGAAACCTTAAATAGCTTGCTAATTCGAAAATCAGAATATTTTTTGTTTATATTTTATCTCAAGGAGGATTTTGACCAAATGAGCGAATGCTCCTTCTATCCCCACTCTACGAAATCCGTTCGTTGCACAAAACGTGATTCGTCGAAATTCGTTGATTTCGTAGAATGGGGGGTAGAAGGAGCATTCGCTCGTTTGGTCTAAATCCTCCTTTAGAGACAAAGGCCATATTAATTTTGGTCGTTAACCCTGCAATATTTGTTTTCCAGAAAAACATTTCATGTCCTTTGCAAGTTGAGTTACTAGTTTAGTTTACTTAGCTTGTAAAATGTAGATTAGATTACTTACGACTCTTTATTCAGCATTAACCTTTCTTAGGGTTCCGTATCTTCGAAGAAAAAACTAATTATACAATAATACGAAGCTGGAAATTCCGGGCTCAACCCGGCAAGGGCATTATTTGTATATTTACACATATCTTCTTCTTTTGGTGCCATATCCTAATGGATCTCGGCGGTCATCATGCGAAAGTTTTCTCTACTCTTTGCTGTTTTAAAATGAGTGGCAGCGTTAGCAGCAGCACCGGTCCAGTCCCTAATGTTTTGAATCCATGTAGTTCTAGGTCTTCGTTTTTTCTCTTCTACTCTCTATTTTCTTTCTATTATGTTTGTTACTCGTATTATGGCTTACTTCTTATTTCTGTAAATGTAATATGCTTTATGCTTTTTTTTAACCGTGAGAACCAATTCCATTTTCTTGTTCATTCTATTTAGCACCACTTCGTTAGTTACTTTATCTACCCATGATACACTTATAACAAGCCTTAATTGAGCTTTTCGTGGGACCAGGTCGATTTGTGAAAGATGTCTCAAGACATTTATTTTTTATTATTTATTTATCCTTAGTATAGAGCTCCGTCTTTACGTCATACGTAAAAACTTACAGGATAAGGGAACTAAAGTTAGATTTAGACCAAACGAGCAATCGCACATTCTATCCCCCACTCTACGAAATCAACGAATTTAGACGAATCACGTTTCGTGTAAAGGTGCATGCAGACCAAAAGAGCATTCGCTGTTCTATCCCCCCTTCTCTACGAAACAACTACCTTTAGGCTGCGTTTTACCAAACTTTTATTCGAAGAATAACGCTTACTCCGGATACTAGTGTCAAATTACTATGGAGTTTTGACATTACTATTCGAGAGTTCACTTACTCTCGAACGCTTGCTGGTGGTAGGCCTCATGCAGGGTCCGCTCGGATAGCTACCACCGTCTTACCCGTTAACCTGCGGCTAAATAGTTAGTACTGTGTTCCGGTTTGGGGGTAAGATAGCCGGTGTTATTACTGGCATAGATAGAGGCAATCCATCTAAGTCGAGGTAGGCAGCGCATAGGCGATTTTTTATCACTATGTCCATGGGCCTCAGTTCCTGCTTTCCATCAAGTGGACTGAGAGCTCAGTTGTCCGTCACATAAAAAAAAGATTGGTAAATTCGACCCTTAGTGTACTAAATCCGACTCACGCTTGACCAGTTCGCCTGCAGCGACATTCCCTTCTCATACATAATTAAAATCGTTTTGTATATCTTTCGTACATGACTCGGTAAAACTAGAGTGACCTGTTTTTTTGTGACTTGAATTCATTTAGCTGTCACGCGATATATGGTTCGAGTTTTACTCCCTTATTCATAAACGTCTCCTAATTTAAGAAGCCGCTAAGTATTGTTTGTCTCTTTTGGTCTTATACACATATTGATAATGAAAGAAAAGGACAAACAATATTTAGCGGCTTGCTAAGTTAGACGTTTATGAATAAGGGCGTAAGTGTTATATATTAAAACACTCTGATTCATAAACGTTTGTTAACTTAACAAGCCGCTAATAATTGTTTGTCCCTTTCGGTCTTAACAATGTGTCCATAAGAGCAAAAGAGACAAACAATTATTAGCGGCTTGTTAAGTTAGCATACGTTTATGAATAAGGGGGAAAGTCTTTATGTTTAGTAATTGAGTGCACGTGTACAATTACTTAATAAAACGATGTCATTTTGCATACAAATTCTATCAACCTTACCTTAGCATACAAATTGCCTATAAAAGATACTCGTACAACTTATCAGTCTAGATAAAAGAAAGACATTTTTAATCTAGATGAAAGAAAATAGTATCACTATCACTTCATTACATATAAAACAAAGTCGCTTTTTCTATCCTGCCCTGCTTTTTAATACGTTAATTGGACCATACCAGACCTAGTTGGATGGTTTTACGATACTTACGTTTTTTTACTTATACTCGTACCTCTGAAAAGACAATCATCATCATCATCATCTCAGCCATAAGACGTCCACTGCTGAACATAGGCCTCCCCTTTGGACCTCCACATGTACGGGTTAGATGCGACCTGCATCCAGCGTGTCCCGGCGACCTTCATAAGGTCGTCTGTCCATCTTGTGGGTGGACGTCCTACGCTACGTTTGCCTAGCCGTGGTCTCCACTCGAGCACTTTTCGACCCCATCGACCATCTGCTCTGCGTGCAATGTGGCCTGCCCATTGCCACTTCAGCTTGCTAATCCGGAGGCCTATGTCAGTAACTTTAGTTCGCCTACGGATCTCCTCATTTCTGATTCGATCACGCAGAGAAACTCCGAGCATAGCCCTCTCCATAGCTCGTTGAGCGACTCTTGAGTTTAGAGATGAGGCCGATGGTAAAGGATCACGTTTCGGCTCCGTAAGTCATCACAGTCGTAAGTGATGATGATGAAAAGACAATAAATAAAAATAAATCAGAATTTTGCTCCGCCATGAGTCCGCCCGGATAGCTACCATCGTCTTACCCGTTAACCTGCCGCTAAATAGCGGTGTTTGCACTGCTGGTTCGGTTTGGGGGTAAGATATCCGGTGTAATTACTGGCATAGATAGAGGCAATCCATCTAAGTCCTCAGGGTAGGCAGCGCATAGGCGATTTTTTGATCACTATGTCCATAGGCCTCAGTTCCTGCTTTCCATCAGGTGGGCCGAGAGCTCATTGTCTACCTTCGTCACATAAAAAAAAAGAAAACGTATATCTCTGGTTTAACGCTCTAGTTTCAATTGTAGTCGGTTCAGTTCTGTTGATATTTATCAGTCTTAAGCCATTAGTGGATTAATTAATTAGTCCAAATTAGTGGTAATTAACACATTAATGGGCGATCTAATGGAATAATTAATAGTGCCAATTCGATGGGAATGTAGTCGATTAGAATAATTCAGACGTTAAAAGTTAAATAATTGGTAATTTGCTATGCAAGGTTGCAAGGTCATTGTTTTTTGGTAGTATTGAAAACCGAGCACGCGAAGGGCTCTAGGTTTATTCGCTTTGCTCATGTTTCCTTGTGATTCACACGTTTTTAAGTAGAAAATTGCTCGACATGTTACGCGCCGTATATGAGGAGCGTTTTCATAAACTAATCGCCATGACTGCGCGATGAAGGTCATCATCATCATCATCAGCTTATGAAAGTCCACTGCTGGACGTAGGCCTCTCCTATTAACTATGCGTATAGACGCATTGGGAGGTAAATGCCCATAATCGCCACGCTGGGCAATCGGATTGGCGATCGCAGTAATGTGTCCACTATGACGATGCTGCTGCCCATCAACAATCTTTTATTAAATAATGGTAAGTGACATTTCAATCGCATAGTCGACTCTAACGATATCCGCAGGAGGAGTTGGGGTAGTGACAAATGTATTCTTACTGCCGTCACCACACGGCTACGCGATGAAGGTGCTACGGCGATTTGAAAAAGCTCTTCATACACGGAGCAAAACATGTCGAGCATTTTTTGACTTACAATTGTGAATGAGTTTCACTAGAGTTTTGTGTTTAAGACATTTAAAAATGTTACGGCTTGAATTACATTATTATGCTTGCTCATGTCAGTAAATCTCAGTATAATCCTTATAAATATTTGATCATTGGATAAGTTAAATTAGGATTTTTATAAGCCTTCCATATAACGGTCTCGTATTGGTGTCACGTTTCGGATTAATAAAGTAACGTAATAAATTTACTCACGTTTTCTGTCACGAAGGAAATAAGGAAAACCGTATTTTATGTACAATCGAATATAAATGAATTGGTTTACACAAAAGGATATAATTTCCTGTAATGAAAAATTGAGGAAACCATTATATTTTAGCAGCCACCTAATTTAAACTTACAGTTCTCACAAATTCTTCCAATGTACCCAATACAAAGAATTTATTAAACGTTTTTAACATCTTTTTCTGTAATATTATGGGAACAGTTGTTTATGATACGAGTGTTTAAAGTGAGTTTTTTCTACACGAGTATGAGTGACCTTATAAGACGAAAGTGATCCTATATTTCAATACGAATATCATACAACATTTGACAATGCTCAATGCGAGGAAAAAATACAGTCTCGGCAGTAACGAGATTCACGTCGCTCTCAACCGGTGCATTTGGAGGTCCGAAGGAGAGGCCTCCGTTCAGCAGTGGACATCTTATGGTTTAATGATTAAAGCCAGAGATAATCCCGTTTCTTTAGATGATTCTGCATAACTGAAAGAACCTCGACCTTTAGATATACAAAGTCAGAGAAGAAATTTTCTCAACCTACAAAATTCTGATTTGAGTGCTTTTACTCAGTCTGTCAGTTTCAGTCAGCCTCCGTAGCCTAGTAGCTTACGAAGCTGGAGGTTTCGGGCTTGAATCCCAGAGAGGGCAAAATTTGTGGTTTTATGTATCACAAATATTTGTTCCTTGGTCATGGCTGTCTATGTATTTAAGTATCTATCTATGTTATATATCATCGCCTAGTACCCACATCACAAGCCCTAATTGAGCTTACCGTGGGACTAGGTTGATTTGTGTAACATGTCCCAAGATATTTATTATTATTTACTGTAAAGTCGCCGTCAGCAGAAATTGCCAAAAGTATGAACAAATCTTTAGAAAAAATGTAAATGATCATTAACTGTTTTTTTGTTGTAATATAGTAGAATAATTTAATCTTAAAAGCTGATTAAAAATTACATGCATTTGGCAGTACTGTAAGTAAATAAAATAATAATTAATAAATAAATCCGTGCGTAATTTCTTTGCTGGTTGCTCTAAGAAAAACTAATTGGTATCTCCTTCATGAGCAAGTTATATTATTATATTATATGTATATATGTATGATATTTATATAAATATATTAGAGTATGTTATAATGTATGTATATATATGTACGATTTTGTAATTGCTTTTTAATTAATTTATTATACACAGATTTGGTTTATATTTATATAGTTGCACCGCCTACAATTTTCTCTGCTTTGCCCCAAGGTTGACTGGTAGAGAATGCTTCATGGCATTAAGCCCGCCTGTTGTACTTTAAGTTTTACTTTTGTGCAATAAAGTTTAAATAAATAAATAAATAAATAAATAAATAAATAATTAAGCACTAGACATATTTTTTCCGTGGACCTTTCATATAACAATTACACTTAATGCAAGATATCCGATTAAGTTTAGGACCAATGTAAGAATCCTTTGGACTATAGTTAGGTGGTATTATGGTATGGTAGAGAAATAAAACACATTTTAATTACAAGGTTTGTTTAGATTGTTCACAACTTCTATTACAGCGACTTTAGACTTCTCTAACAGCAATATTTAAAGCCCGCACAAACTTGAATACTTAAGCCGATGTTTTAATTACAATTTCCTTTCACAGATGGGCGGACCGCAGAAGTTACCAGAGAAACTTTGAACTCGGATTATGGGAGAAAAATGACCTGATAACAATTGCAAGATGGCGTCACATTATTCCCGGCTTAGTAAAGTCATAATGATTCTTGTATGGAATCTTTGTGTCAGTTCAGAAAGTGTAACTAATGACAAAAACAATTTAACTATTTTAAATGAATTCTTAGATAGCAATACTAGAATAGATAACAACGATTACCTGGAAAGGGATACTATTTACAAAACACAAAAATATGAAAAACCTAATGAAGCTAATAACACAGATGTAGAATTTAGCATAGATAGCATAAGAAATGAAATTTTCGATAGAGATAAAACAAATTCAAATCGAAGCATAGAATATGCTAGAATCATGGCTGAAGATGCAACGACGGAGTATGATAATTCATCAGATTGCGTTGGTGACGTAGAACATTGCAATATGACTAAAGAAGAATATTTACAAATGCTGCAAGACTACATATTTCCACATCCCTATGAATGGGTGTTAATAACGACGCACGCTATAGTTTTTCTGATTGGATTAATAGGGAATGCTCTTGTGTGTATAGCGGTGTACAGAAATCATTCGATGAGGACTGTGACGAACTATTTCATAGTGAACCTTGCTGTTGCTGACTTCATGGTGATATTGATATGTTTGCCACCAACGGTTCTGTGGGACGTGACGGAGACGTGGTTTTTTGGGACTGCTATGTGCCGGATAGTACTGTATTTTCAGGTAAGATTATTATTATCGAACACTTTAGACACTACCCACACAACACCCACATTATAGATATCCATTTCTAATAAATGAATTGTTGTTGTCGTGCGTTTAAGCACTTTCCTAGAAAAATACTTTACTCGTCGAGTTATTAGTGGTATATTCAATTACTATAATAAAATATGAGCCATTTCAACAGTTGACAAATCAGTAATGTTTATTATTTAAATAGGTAAGGTGGAAGTACTAGTACCCGACGCTGTACCAATACTCGCCATTATAGCTTGAGTTGCCATCGATAAGATAAAATCAACTATTAGGGCATTTAAACGATGACTAATGTATGTACCTTTAATGCATCATATCCCAACTTTGAAATAATTAGCTTATATCTAAATTATTTGTGTTAATATTTCCAATGTCCCAATATGTAACATTGAAACTTGTTCTATTGGGACTGCCAGCTAAATCACCTGACGCTTACTCATACAATGCAGTTGAAATTAGCACCCTATAAAATAAATACTATTTAACAAAACTAACAAATTACTCTCCCAAAACACATGACAATACTTTATGTAGATTTATAATTATATGTGCAAAATATCGTCATTCAAATAAATATTCTCTGTTGACATGTTGCGTTGCGTTCTATATTAAGGTGGAAGTAGGGGAGACCGGGGCAAAACGAAGCTCGGGGCAGAACCGGAAATGTACTTGTGTGCGTAGCTGGTGCGCGCAATAGAGCGCGACACAGCGCCATTCGCGCCAACTTTAGTCGCCTCACACGAGTCAAAGCGGCGGGTGCGTGTCACTACCTGTTTTGGTCGCGCAGCAAGAAAAAACTGATTTTTGGTGATTTGTTAAGAAGTTCTTTGGTTTTGATCGATGGGCATAAAGGTAAATATCAGTGCTATAGTTATTCCTTACGATATACATGTTGCATCAGTTTAAAACTAAAGAATTTAGGTTGCTTTTACGAACAATTATTTCGCAGGTTAGAACTGTTGATATTTTTGTAAAATCTGTCCGTTGGGGCAAAATGGTCGGGGTAAAATGGGATACTATCCCGTTTTGCCCCATATGTGTAAATAGTACATTGATAATTTCAAATTTGGTTATAAAACTGTTTTATATTTGTTTGCAGTTAAAATGGTATGAAATTATAAGCGTAAGACAGAACGTCAAACATGGGAAGAGGACAAAATGAGAAAAGCAGTAAGAGCAGTGCTTTCAGAGACAATGGGTTTTCTTCGAGCTTCAGCTGCATATAACGTGCCCAAGTTAAGGCTCGATGTGCTGATAATTCTGATGATGAAGAGGCACACATTTGTGAGGGTTGCCAACCCGATTAAAGGTGTACTCGTTTTGCCCCATAGCGTTTCCCATTTTGCCCCAACGATGGGGCAAAACGGGATATTCGACACGTAACAAACAGTTCCTAATTGCAAAAAAAAACAAGTGATTTAGTGCCATAAAAGATAAGATATATGTTTGTTAAAACTATAAGTGTTACTTTTATTGTAAGAGATTTTTAATAAACATTATAATTTTCGTAATCGGTCGATTTTTCTCTTAACTATCCCGTCTTGCCCTGGTCTCCCCTACTAGTGTACTTCCACCTTAATATAGAAGATATAGTAATAAATAAGGTACAAATGCGTAACATGTTTTTGATCAGATCAGAGCTAATTTCGTAGGGTAGGTACAAACAACACCTACAGGCATAGTCACATTGAAAAAGAAACAATATTTTTGATAGTTACAAGCTTTTTCAGTACAGATGGCGCTTTTTTACGCGCTAGTGCGTGAAATGGTTAATTTTCCGTCAGGTCGAAATCTTCGGAGGGCCACATGTACTGAAAAACGTCGTACGATACACGTGCGAAAACGAAATTCGTAACTCGTGTCGATTTTATCTCCACTCGTTTCGAACTTTATTTTTTTCGCACTTGTATCGTAATCTACTACTATCGCTAATTGTGTTTTTTTCCCATTTGTTACGTTCCGACTCGAAAGTGACGCGTCTTAAGATAAATGTCAAACGCGTGACCATAGTAAGTCATCAGATCAGATCAGCCCCATGATATAATTTTTCAACACACTTGCTGTCTAAGCACGCCATTGCTTGCATGCGTAGCGGGAGTAACAGAAAAGTAAAATTTCCTAGGGAGTAATGGAAATGTCATTTAATAATCATCATCATTATCATCAGCCGAAAGACTTCCACTGCTTAACATAGGCCTCCCCCAAAGATTACCACAATGACCGGTCCTGCGGCAGGTACCGGAAGGCGTAGCATGGGTAGGCCCCCCACAAGGTGGACTGATGACCTGGCGAAGGTCGTAGGAGTCCGCATTTAATAATATTTTGTCAAAAAATTTATTTTTTTGTCGGCAAGTGTGATGAAAAACATTGTATGCATCACGGTCGGTAAGCGGAATACTAACGAGAGTTTAAGAAGCCCGACGCCGTATGACTATCAAGGGAGGTACCTTGATGCACAATGTACTAATATTGCCTTGCCAGAGAGACAAATTTTTCTTTTTATTGGAATAAAATACGTTTTAATTCCAATAAAACAATTTAATTTACGCTCAATTCACATTTTGGAAATGTTTTCTTCAGAGGCACTCTTTTGTTTACAAACCCACGGAGCTGGAAATGCAAATTACATTCGAAACGTTTTAAATAAAGAAACGATAGCGGCCATCTTGTCTTATCTTTGTCTCCGTTGCTTTGTAGAGCTATTAAAATAGACAGTATCATGAAATAGGACATTTACAGGATTCCGTATCCAAATATTGGCAACGTGTTCCTTATTATTTCTTTCTCCCGGTCTACATGATTACGCATTTTTTTAAGGCAAGATAGTTATTTTATAGCAAGCATTTCGCTAAGTAGGTATATTGTATAATTCGGAGTTATCCAATGCAAGCTACAACTTACGGCCGCTGCGCTAAACTAAGTTGCCGCCTGCCGGCTCCATTGAGCAGAAAAAAAGGATACATGCCTCGGCAGTGAAATGGGAAAGGCTCGGATCACTGAAACGGCCTTGGCATGCCATCTACTATTGCTGGTCGTAGGACCTCGTGCAGGGTCCGCCCGGATAGCTGCCACCGTCTTACTCGTTAACCTGCCGCTAAATAGTTAGTACTGTGTTCCGGTTGGGGGGTAAGATAACCGGTGCATAGGAGTGTTTTGGTCACTATGCTGTCTATAGGCCTCAGTTCCACCTCTCCATCAGGTGGGCTGAGAGTTCAGTTGTCTACCTACGTCACATAAAAAAAAAGCTGTCAATAGTTGGGCGTGACAAATAAATGCAAATAATTATGTGCTTATAATTGTGTTTTTTTTTTTGGTTTCTATTACAGAAAAGGGATTATTCGACGTTTATGACATAATTTTTCCTTCCTAGTCGTGATTCTAAACAAAATTTATTCCACACAGCTGAAGTTTATAACATGCGTTTTTCTTCACAGTCATCAGTTCCACACAATCTTGTTTCTACCTAGTTGCGATTCTGCACAATGTTATTACCACACAGCAGATATTTTTCGCACGAGTTTTTCTTCACAGTCATCAGTTCCACACAATCGTTTTTCTACCTAGTCGCGATTCTGCACAATATTATTACCACACAACAGACATTTTTCGCACGAGTTTTTCTTCACAGTCATTAGTTACACACAATCTTTTTTCTACCTAGTCGTGATTCTGCACAATATTGTTGCCACACAATATAAATTTTTCGCACGTGTTTTTCTTCACAGTCATCAGTTCCACACAATCTTGTCTCTACCTAGTCGCGATTCTGCACAGTATTAATACCACGCAACATACATATTTCACATTCATCATTTCCAGACAATATTGTCTCTACTTAGTCGCGATTCTACATCTGCACAGTATTAACCCATATACATTTTGAATCCTTGTGGTGACGGCAGTAAGAATACATTTGTCACCACCCCAACTCCTCCTGCAGGTGTCGTAAGAGTCGACTAAGGGATTGAAGTGTCACTTACCATTATTTAATAAAAGATTGCTGATGGGCAGCAGCGTCATCATAGTGGACACATTACTGCGATCGCCAATCCGCTTGCCCAACGTGGCGATTATGGGCATTTACCTCCTAATGCGTCTATACGCATAGTTAATAGGAGAGGCCTACGTCCAGCAGTGGACTATCGTAGGCTTATGATGATGATGATTTTGAATCCTAATAGCAGTGAATAGAGATCAAAACCAAAGTGGCCATTATGGCTTCGTATGCATTATCTAAATATAAGATATGGTACCAGGCGCGCATGATCTTAGG
The DNA here is from genome assembly GCA_025490895.1 of Thaumatotibia leucotreta. Classification (NCBI taxonomy): domain Eukaryota; kingdom Metazoa; phylum Arthropoda; class Insecta; order Lepidoptera; family Tortricidae; genus Thaumatotibia; species Thaumatotibia leucotreta. The sequence goes on from JALPQI010020244.1 coordinate 11,886, forward strand.
CTAGCAATACAGCTTTTGGAACCTATCTTTGAAATGTTGTGGGTAATGAAAATTACATAATCGAATCGGTACCAGGGCAGCATAACTCACTTAAGTAAGTTATATAATTTTTCTGCTGCTGTGTGTACCGTCTGCGTATTTTTTTGATCATCGGTCTGGGGGGCATACCATGATGCGTCACTGCGATTCCGTACCGTCTCCGTTTTTGAGCACCTCGCACCTTTAACCCTTTACCTACGGGTGTCAACCAGAGTTGCCACCAAGGCAACAGCCGTGCAGTACGGGTGTCAACTATAGTTGATCGAAGTACTGGTCATGTTTAATATTTTTTTTATTCAAAACTAGACCTTGTATCTTGGTAATAGCGGTCACAATATGCTTTGGGATTAGTATAGATGCAAAGAAAAAAATACCCTAATATTTCGGTAGATGGCTCTGATATAAATATATTTTTAAAACTACCGCTTTTTTTGCTGGCAACTGGGGTTGACACCCGTACTGCAGGAGTGCCAAAAATTTAAATCAATATGGCGGACAATAGTGATGTTTTAAATTTTATCGACTTGTTGTGAGAGACAGATCAGAGAATACCCGTACTTTATAGATTTGTCGATACCTTAGTGTCCACTCTTACTAACTATACAATCTAATAAGTTTAAAAATTAAATAATTATACACATAAAACTTATTAGATTCAAATAATTGTTCGATTTTTTCCCTAATCGATGCGACATATCGACAACTGGATCGATAGACGTACATCACTATTTTTCATATGTGAGAAATTGTTTGTTTGCAAGGTTTTTATTGATTGATATTTATGCTTTTTTTAAATAATTATAATCTTTTGAGTATATGTTTGTGTTAAATATACCATAAACTAATGTTCTTACACTTAAACTTGTGAAATTCGCGAGTGGTAACTTATAAATCTTCAAATTCTTAGTGACTGATATATCACTTGATATTATAAAAAAAAGGGAAAATTATTACTATATGTGATTATTTATTGATTAAAGACAACATATGTAATATGGGTGCGAAATTTCAAGTGTGTAGCTGCAATACTACAAAAGTTCCAGGTAAGTGAAGTTATGCCTTACACCGGCTCTCGAAAAAACATGCCCTTATTGAGAGGTTACGGAGTGATACAGGGCCCCGTAGGTAAAGGGTTAAAGGTTCCCACCTAGGGCTTGTCCATTAATCACGTCATACTGTATATATAGGGGGAAGGGGAATGAAGAAAAATCACTAATTATCACCATGGGGAGCGGGGATCACCGGACAAATCACGTGTAATTTTTTGTTACTCTCTGCTGAACAGCATTATAGCTAGTACCCCGAAAATGTCACCAAATGTCACCAATAATCAAGGGTCAAAAATAGGCCAAAATCGTATGAAACGTATGTGAAAATTTTCAGTTGCGTGGTAATAATATTGTGCAGAATCGCGACTAGGTAGAAAAAAGATTGTGCGTAACTAATGACTGTGAAGAAAAACTCGTGCGAAAAATGTCTTTTGTGTGGTAATAATATTGTGCAGAATCGCGACTAGGTAGAAAAAAGATTGTGTGGGACTGATGACTGTGAAGAATAACTCGTGCGAAAAATGTCTGTTGTGTAGTAATAATATTGTGCAGAATCGCAACTAGGTAGAAACAAGATTGTGTGGACCTGATGACTGTGAAGAAAAACGCATGTTATAAACTTCAGCTGTATGGAATTCATTTTGTTTAGAATCGCGACTAGGAAGAAAAAATAATGACATAAACTTCTGATGATCCCAGAAAAGGAACCCTTCTCCCTTTTCTGTTACATAAAGTAAATTCGAGTGAAAAAAACGCCAAACGAATACAGACGACTAACATAATTAATTATACGTGAACTAAGTCCTTCCACCAAATATAACAGTCACTCACGCGACGAAAACATGAATGCATAATCACCGTCCCTCGTAAACAAAATTCTCTTCAAAGGTATGAATTCATCATCATCATCATCTCAGACATAAGACGTCCACTGCTGAACATAGGCCTCCCCTCTGGACCTCCACATGTACCGGTTAGATGCGACCTGCATCCAGCGTGTCGTGGCGACCTTCATAAGGTCGTCTGTCCATCTTGTGGGTGGACGTCCTACGCTGCTTTTGCCTAGCCGTGGTCTCCACTCGAGCACTTTTCGACCCCATTGACCATCTGCTCTGCGTGCAATGTGGCCTGCCGATTGCCACTTCAGCCTGCGAATCCGGAGGGCTATGTCAGTAACTTTAGTTCGCCTACGGATCTCCTCATTTCTGATTCGATCAGACAAACTCGGAGCATAGCAGTAGTATGAATTCGTTGACTTTGTTTCGTTTTCCGTATATGCGGTGGACATAATTATATTTAATTTTGAACTGACTTCAAAAAGTCGTTCATTAGGAAACCGGAATAAAGCTGCCGCAATTACGAAAGGGGTGCGATGTTTTGAAGCTATCTGGGTATGGCATTGGCGGCTGAAAGAATACATTCACCAACCCAACTCTTTCATAAGGCTCAAGTGTCACTATATTGATTTAAACTTTCACGATTGTCACTCATATTTTAAAGACAAACGGGTCTTAATTAAAATTTGAAGCGTCACTGCCGATTAACATATTGAGATATAATAAGATTGATCTTTGATATCTTCTCGTCCAATATACCGCAGTGTCTCAAGTCGAAAGTCTTCGACCAGTGTGTGTTGCCAGTGATTACTTACGGATCTGAAACGTGGTCGTTCACTATGGGACTCATTAGGAGGCTCAGAGTCACTCAACGAGCGATGGAGAGGGCAATGCTCGGGGTTTCTCTGCGAGATCGCATCAGGAATAACGAGATCCGCAGAAGAACGAAAGTGACTGACATAGCCCGAAGAATCGCCAGGTTGAAGTGGCAGTGGGCTGGCCATATTGCTCGGAGGACCGATGACCGGTGGGGTCGGCGTGTTCTCGAGTGGCGACCACGCACTGGACGGCGCAGCGTGGGAAGGCCCTCCACAAGATGGACCGACGACCTGGTAAAGGTTGCGGGTGTCCAATGGATGCGGACAGCTCACGACCGATTTTTGTGGAACTCTCTGGGGGAGGCCTATGTCCAGCAGTGGACGTCAATTGGCTGATGATGATGATGAAGATTGATGATGGGCAGCATCATCATAGTGGAGCGGGCACACTACCTACTTCGATCGCCAAGCCGCTTGTGTGGTATGGGCAAACGCCTCTTAATATGTACATCCATAGTTAATAATCTTCTTAATAGAGTCTCTTAGTTAATAGAGGTTTTCGTCCAATGTGGACGGATTATAGGCTGATAATGTGGGTATGTTTTACTGTGGGTTGTTTGCTGGTGGTAGGACCTCGTGCAGGGTCCGCCCGGATAGCTACCACCGTCTTATCCGTTAACCTGCCGCTAAATAGCAGTGTCTGCACTGCTGTGTTTCGGTTTAGGAGTGAAATAGCCGGTGTAATTTAGTGGCATAGATAGAGGCAATCCATCATGTCCTCAGGATAGGCAGTGCACAGGCAATTTTCTGATCGCTATGTCCATGGGCCTCAGTTTATTAGAGTGAGAGAGACAAATCTTCGAAATTTGATTACGGGCCGCTGATAATAATATGAACGTCGAAACATGGTCGTTGATAACACAGTAATTTGAAAATTAATCGACGTACTTCCATCTATTTTAAGTTCCTTCGACTCGTCTTAATGATTATCAAAGATAGAACTGACTGAATATACAAACGATACTCCTCCTGGAGTCTGTGTGGCTGGTCCCGCGTTTTCGCTACTGCAGCTGTCGCCGGGCATCTCACGATGGTGGGATGGTCGTTGCACTGTCATTTGGGGACGGTGTTGAGAGGCTGTTGAAAGAAAATTTACCATGGGCATAGCGAGAGAGATTGGCCATAGGCATAGCGAGAGAAAATGTGCGTCATTGTTTGCAATAATATAGACATGATTCCAAAGTTAATTAATTGATTAATAAAAGGAATAATTTCTTGTTTACAAACTTGTGTAATTTAATTCAAAGTTATTTATTTTACTTATTTTAAAAAACACAAGAAAAAGTACTATCACAGTAAACTTAAATTATAAATAAAAAAATAGCCCCAGGTCCTGCTGGGGAGGTAGAGTGCCAAGAAGGCTGGCCACATTGCCGCACTGGACTGCTATGCTAAGTCTTTGCGCGAAATACTGGCCAGCCCTCTGGTCACCCGTCGCCTCTATAAAGCCCTTGGAAATGTCCTTTGTATTACTAGTAGTAATCGTACATTCAAATATCAAGATCCAAATGACATTTATTTATGCTTGATTGGCATCACGGAATGTAATTATCACGCCCCGTATAGACGATCAAATATTACAGGAGAGTTTAAAAGTAATTTGCGATACATGTGGCCTACCTTAGCATTACTACGAAACAACTTTTATCCATAGTTCTATATAAACTGGACCATAAACTAGTCAACAAACTAGACTTTATGCTATGGCGATAAGGTGCAAATTGTTGAATAAAACACGAAAGTTCTAGAAAGTTACACCGTTCTCAATCAAAGTCTTCTGACAATCAATTTCTGTCCGAGGCATTTTGATTCAGGCTATTATCACCCATGTGGAAAGGTTATAAGGGTGATTGTTGTATGAAATGGAAGTAATTAACCAGCTCAGTAGGTGATCCTAGTAAGCTTGGATGAAGTGGTTTTTATCGGGTGTTGAAGTTATTTTGGGAAAAAGTGTGTTAATTATTGATGAAAGTTATATAGTTCAGTCCATTGAAATTGATGAAAATTGTTTGGTGACCGCAGTAACATTATTACGACATATATTCTATTTGAATTTTGCGAACCTATATTTTCAAAACTGTACAATTTTTATGTATACTTAACATCAATGCAATCTAGCTTACCTAACCTTTATCTAAGAATAGCCCTTGTGTCATTGTATTTTAATGTTCAAATACGGTAATTCTAAAATTTCTGTTACCAAAAACGCGCGTGGGCAAGCCCACTACTAAGGGCTATGTTATGTGGCTTAATCCTGAGAAATTAGTTCAAGTTGTAGGTACCAACCTGCAAAAATTCGAACCACAGAATTAGATTTGAATAGAAGAAACAAGTTCATTCATTTGTATGGCGGCCGAGCGTGTCAGATTTTGTACTGAACTTGTTACTTGCCTATGATTTTAAATATGTCTCAGGCCCTTCAGTATTCATATTTTTTTGTGTTGTTGCAATTAATATTACTTAAGGAGGCATTGTTAATGTTTTTGTACACTCCAACTTACAAAATTTGACGCCCGAAAGCTGCAAGCTGCGATTAAAGGCGGACAACTCAGTACATTTTGCTGAGTTCATTTGACACGCTAAGTAGATACGTTTGCTTGATCTATGGTATATATGAGATCTGTGATTTGAACTAATTTATCGTAGGAATTCTCGTCAAATTGAACTAATTTCAGGAACAAGCCACGTAACAGAGTCCTAAATATGAATACAAAATCAGAAGTCTCAAAAGATTAATTAACACATCTAAAGAGTATAGTAACACTTCCCTCTCACATAACTTTTAAGGCGAGTACTTCGGAATATTTGCAACTTTTTCTACAAGTTATAAAAATATGTCGTTCAGACATACATACATACATAAATATACTACGCCTGTATCCCATTGGACCAGTGTGAAGTGTCAGTGTGTGATTAGTGTTTTAGTTTAGTGTTTGTTCTTTTAATAAGTGATTAAAGTATCAGTTTTAATTAGTAGCTTATTTATACATTTTCTATAGAAAACCCACCCCACGAACGTAACAATATGTTTGAGAAAAGCACTATACATGCCTTGCCGTGAAATGGGCTTACCGGCTTCGTATCACTGTCCATACCTACTCAGCCGATGAGCCCGATTCCCGGCGTCTGCAGTAATGTACTATTTGATTATTCGAATATTCGCCATCGTATTCGTTACGTTACTCTCGCATATAAGATACGAGTATAAATCACTCACTCGTCGGCGCGTAAGATCCTCGCCTTAATCCTCATACTAAATATTCATTGCATTCGTGAAGTAGCTTTTGGTAAATTTATTCCATGTTGTTCTAAGAAGTTCCCTGTGTCTTGGCGTTTTTTATTTAAATTATGCGCGGCAAAGTAAACTTGGGCTTATTTTATCGGTACTTGTTGTACTTAACAGAATTCGTGTTAGAAGCCTTATTTTTTTACGTGGATGTTTTTTTTATAATGGAATACTGAGTCTCTCTTATAAAGAAGCCCTAGCAACACGTTCTTTAGAAATGTTAGTTACAAAAATATTGATTATTATTTGTGAATTCAGTTACTTAAGGGTGAATCAACATTTTTGTCCGTTATTGCCATGGTTGTGGTCCCCTAAATCATGCTGGTTTTATGCAGAATTATGAAAACATGTATGTTGTCCATGTTTGTAGGTGGTCCATCAAGGAAAGGGCTTATTAACACGAGAAAAATACATGTTTGCATAGTTTAAGTAGCATAATTTTGCATAAAACCAGCGTGACTCAGGTACCGTAACCATGGCGTAACAGAAACAAAAAAGTTGATTCTCCTAAAATAACAATAACAATCTTCTTCAAACAATACATCATAAAAAAAAAATATGCAACGAGTTAAATTTTGATAGGCTTTGGCGTTTTGTTTTGTCTCCTGTTCGTTGCCACCGCGATTTGGGCTCTACTTTTCACTTACGATCACGTGGAGTGGAGCCACTTTGTTGTGCCAACATAAAAAAAAAAAGAAATCTTGCAGACACCTTAAGACTGCATCATTCAGACCACCTTCATGATATTATTATTCATTCAATTAATTGATATTATCCGTTGAAAATACAAAATTACAAAAAAAAATATTGCAAGATATTCTTGATAAAGTACATATTTATTTTTGCATAAATTGTAAGTTCGATAAAGGCTTGTAATGAAGTATCAACAAAAAATTGGCAATAATACCAGAAACCCT
>JALPQI010020245.1:0-28929 GCA_025490895.1 Thaumatotibia leucotreta
TTCGACCACTGAGCCGGTAAAAATGAAACTTTCTACCTATATACTGTATTAAAAAATATTCAATATATTTATTGAAAATCGTAGGCTTGACCAAGTTTTCTGACTTTATGCAACCTGTACAACAGTAACGTCAACTTGGTGTGTAACCAAGCACCTAGCTGGTAGAGTGCTTGTTGTTAGGCCGATTTTAATAAAGATTTGTTTGAATTTGACTACGAGTATTAGTACCGGGCAAAGGTGCGGGGCATCGTATTGAGGTACTAAGCTTCTATTTGTATAGTTGAGTTGTTCTATTGAGTATAGTTTGATAAATGGATAAACTAAAAGCTATTTTTAAATTCATTCATTCATACAATGAGTACGATTACCTACATTAAAGAATTATCTACTCTTATTTATATTGATGGATGGGTAAAATGTTGATCTTACTGCATATGGTATAAAACGACGATAATGTTAATGTTATATTATTTAAATCGTTAAATTATAAGGTTAGCTAGGGTTCGATGATAATTTATTATCGATCTGTTATACGTTTCCATATAAATTTAATGAATTCAGTAGCATTGCCGTAAATAGCGATGGCTACAGGAATTGTAGAATCAGAATCATGAATTTCGATTGACGGTAGACAGGGTAATTGCCGATACGTCATCCCTGGCCGGCAGAGGTGAAACCATGTCTGACCTGACGTGTGCGACATGTGAAATGTTGACGTGTACTACATTATTGAGTAAGTAACACACATTACCTAGTTACTATTTTTATTTGATATTCTCTGTAGAAATGCTCGCCGAAGTTGAAAATAACGGTATATTTTGATAATTTATCATTTCGCAGAAACTTGATCAAATGATTAAACAGTTCACGCGAAATCGTCTGAAATAAATGAATATTTGTTTAAACGTAACTTTGATCGAAGTGTACGTTTTATTTTATACATATTTTAGCTCACTTTTACCGCCTACTTAGGGAGGTTTGAGCATAAATCTTTCCTCCGTGAAAGAAATGGTTACCTAGCTAATAAATATAACACCTAGTCCTAGGTCACCTATCCCCTGTCAGATTTTAATGTCAAGTACCCTTTTCAATACGCCTTTCAAACGACATTGATAGAGTGTAAATGGTACGAGCACGAGATATCGACGAAAACTGCTGGAAACTTGATTTATGAAGTAAATTGAAAGACTGAAGTTGTTTTTGAGAGCAATTTGGGGCAGAACACAAGTTAGCCTGTGTAATTCAATTAAATTTAAGTCTCGAATTCAATAGAGGACTAAACGGGCAATTGATGCAGACGAAAGCGGTTGACATTGGTTAACCCTTAAACGAATGGAAACATATTTACCGTCATAATTACGAGTACTATAAAACGCTTGTTACATAGAATTATGGTATGACCTACCTAAATACTTAAGCAGAAATGTCAACACGTTTGGTTAGAATGTTAACGGGTTTTCAACACAGTGCAGGAGGTCTCCCATGATCTACTAATGCGATTTGGTTCAGGACTTAAACTGATTCGTGATTGCGTCAAATCCATAGAGTAACTGTCAAAACCTGACAAGCAGAACCTAAACTGAATCGCATTAAGATATAACGGGTATAGCCCCCCAGCGGCCCTACCGCGAAAAACGAAATTCGTAAATTACGAGGATTTGTCTCTGTCACACAAACTAAGGCGTCATTAGAGTGAGAGAGACAAATCCTCGAAATTTACGGATTTCGTTTTTCGCGGTAGGGCCGTTGGTTTTGGACTCACTTTTTGGGCCTCAATGGACTTATCCATGAATAAGGATGAGAATGAGTTAATACTCATTCTCATTATATTTTGAGTAATCTCAAAATATACTGATAACATCGACCTTTACATTGATTTAGGCGGATCGTGTTATGAAAACTGATGTCGGCTCTATGATAAGACTTTGAAGGCGCCTAGCCAGTCGACTCTTATTTGTACTTGTGTGCGGCATACCTAAAGCTTAAATTTTTATTCGAAATCGCAATCTCGACATCATAATTTACTAAAAAATAACAAGGCATTTTGTTAAGATGGACTGTTGATAAATATCGTTAATCTCATTTTATAGTTTAACCTGACCTGAAAACTTCATTATTCGTTTTAGATAAAGCAGTAAAATAGGCAGCAGTGGTATGAGTAGTTTGACTGTGATTCTGTGGCTGCACGCTGCGCTCTTTGAGTGAACGCAATGGACTGTGTGCTACCACAGACAAGTATAAAAATAGAGTATTAACTCTCTAAAATTGCATCCAAGACCAACAGCGGTTGGGCAGCAGCATCCTTTAAAATATGGTGTACTCATATAATTGCGATCGAAAACGCGTGGCGATAACGGCAACAATCCCGTGTCCCGTGTATATACTAATGAGAATATCGGCTGTGAATGATCATGATGATGACAGTATTAACTCCATACGACATGTTTGTAAAAAAGTAAAGTACCTAGCCCATAGAAAATTTAGCCGCCTTATCTACAAGTTGTTGGGTTAGAGTATATAGAATGTAGTTACTCTATGCGTTCACACATCTTCAGATAGCTTAAGGTAGGCGTTCAAAAAATTAAAGTTCTTTACGCTTATTTTTCTCTGGCAGTATCCATCGACAGCCTATTCTGTTCATTGACCAGTGACCACGACCACGGGGCCTCAGGGCTGCGCAGCGTTTACACACAAAAAGAATTAACAGACCCAACACAGGTTTCCATGTCACTAAATATAACAATTGCGCTTTTTTATTGCGCAGTATCCTTTCGTGTGTAAAGACATTTTAAACTGAACGGCATGGGCAGCCTAGTTTGTCTATGAAGATAGAAGTCTCAGTTTCGAATAATGAAAAGTATATACGAGTAGGTATACAGGATAGTGAATAGGAAAAAACAACGTAGCATAGTGAATTTGAATTGATCAGCGTGGGATTGTCCCCTCCTTGAATTTTCTAGGTGTTTGTACATTAATAGTGTGAGTAGATCTCACTTAAATCTTGATTTGTTGGTGCCCGAAAATATCTTACAGCAGAAAAATAGGCACGTAAAAACTCAATTGATGTCTATATTGGAGTTGAAAGCAAAAAATTGTCTGACCTTGTATCAACAATGCTATTCATCGGTGCACACTGGTCAATTGGTCACACATCGGAAAATATTGAACATTGGTTTTTATTAAAGAAGTTATTCACTCTGGATGAATATATCTACAAGATATACAAAAAATAGCGGTGACACATTTAAGGATTCATTATGGGAATCAACCTGTATTTTGGTTATCTAAAAGGAGGCTTTCACAATTGGATGGCGCGCACTACAATCCTTCTGTCCGCTTTTAATTCGAGGTTGTCAAATGTTTTAATACCTACTTTTATTGTAAAGAACGTAGGTTTATTTGTATGCAAAAATATAGAAAATTAGGTGTAGGTAACGTCTACTTTTTGATATAATTATGACAGGGTACACAGTTATACAAATGCGGTGCATAATCCTTTGCCTACACATTTTTATGGAAATAATGTCCTAGTCCATAGTTGGTTGAGTCAGAAAGGTGAGTTCGGAAGTTTCCGTGAAAATGCGGAAGAAATGGAGTTTATGTAGGTACTACATTTTTACGAAAAGTTCCAGATGTATTTTTGTGATTTTTAACGTAAAAATTATTAAACCTTCAATTTGTGCAACTTCAAAATTTGCCTGAAAGAAAAAAATATGATTTCATGCAAAAACACGTTGTCACTAAGTAGGTACAGGAGTTTCTTTTTGTTAACATATTTAAATCGCATTCCTTACCGTATGCCCTAAGTCTCAATTTTTGTCTATTGGAACCCAGTGTGCGACTGCGAGACAGAACGTCTGTTATAGTATCGAGACACGCATGTCTCCTTCCAATTATCGCTGGATCCTTCGCGAACAACAGTCTCTTCATAATATAAAGCATATAGGTAGTTCAAGATGCCAGCTGTGATAAATATTTCTGTGGAAAAAGAATATGAGAAAAATCCCGAGATAAAACCTGAAGACGTCAAACTGTTAAGAGAGTGGATTAAGACTCAGCCGCATTTGCCGAATGACTACATTACTGGTGAGTAGGAAAGAAAGATAATATTTTTTATTGGACATTAAGAATATATCAAGGTGCCCTTCATCATCTGCATCGAGCCTATGAAAGTATTTTTTATCCTAACTGACAAGACTACCTACTCTACCTAGTGCTCAATTTTGCAAGTGGTATAAAATAAATTAAAATTTTAGAATATTTACAATTATTTGTGATTTAGAAAAGTTAATATGCTTAAGAAAAGGATATAGTTACTATATAAAACATTTTTTTTCAGATCTTGATATAATATTAGCATTTCATAGATGTGAACAAAATGTTGAGTCTGCAAGAAAGTTAATCGATCTTAACTTTTCATTGCGAAATCTGTTTTCGTTTTACCAAAACAGAATAATAAACAAATCGCTCGAGAATGCCTTAAAAACTTGGTAAATACTACTACTTTATTGTTGCTACGGCCTGTATACAGAATACTTTCTCAATATCTATTTACCTACGTTATCTTTTTACTTGTTACACTTTACCTGTTTTAGCTAGAGATTCACTAAGAGAAAAATATCACAATGAGTCATATCATATCCGAGGAATATCGGCGAATACGCATGAGCCAAAAAGTGTAAACATTAGCACAAGATAATTATGTGTACGTAAATGTTTTACAGTTGTATGTATACGTAAATACACTACATGTAAATGGCATAAGGTGAAAATATTATTACACATATTTTAGCTGTCAAGACGGCTACGGTGTTCACAAACATCTGAACACGCTTCTATTGTTGTGATGTTAAGGTGCATTTAGACCAAACGAGCATTCGCTCATTCTATCCCCCACTCTATGAAATTAACGAATTTCGACGAATCACGTTTTGTGTAACGAATGAATTTCGTAGAGTGGGGGATAGAATGAGCGAATGCTCGTTTCGTCTTAATGCACCTTTAGATTGCAAACTCTGAATTTTTTTAACACCTTTCCCGCTCAGATATATCTGGGGGGCTACCACGATCTACTAATGCCATTCAGTTTAGGACTTAAACTGAATCGCATTTAAGAGGTCATGGTAGTCCCCCTGATGGCGATTGTAGGTACATGCTGTATTGTTGACATAGATTAAGTACCTAGTTAATAGTGTAATTCTACAACATTTCGCTTCACGTCAGGTCCTCTAGTGAATCCTCATCTTTACGATCAATATGTGATATCTGTTTTGGCCAATATGATATATTTCCTGATTTACATAGTTATAATAATATGTGTAACTATCGCCGCTTGTTTCATAAATAATGTCTTACAGGTTGATTACTCCATTGAAAACTAGCACGGCAACGGAAAATCGAGCTATTTATTGTCAAATATTAAATACCGACTCAAACAAATTCGTATACAGTGATGTAGTGAGGTGAGAGTATCAGCAAATTAACCTTTCGTATGCTTAGTAGCAGATCTGCTCCAGTACAATATGACTTTTATGAAATAGCCGTCAAAGTTAAAAGTTGTTTGAATTGCTTGACGCTAACGCATACTAAAGGTTAATGTATGTATATAGTCCAGCAAAACATTTTCTGAAATGAAGTGACATTTATTTCTAAAGAGTATTTGATGCCATCTTATATTTAGGTAAAGTAAGTCCAAGGACGAAACGACTATTACAATTTTATTTTTGTTTCCCGCACTTTACTGAACAGTTGTTTACATTTTAATCCTGAATTATTTATCTTACTTTAGTAGACAAAACATGCCTGCTCAGATATAATTGTCGATTTAATCTAAATTTAAACTTTGCTGTTTACTTCAGAGCGTTTGTAATGATATTGGACCTCTGGCAACTAGAAGAGGGCACTGTGCCAGGCCTCGTTGTGATCCTCAATATGGATCAGGTGTCACTGGGGCACTTGTACCAGATAGATCTTACCGTAGCTCAACAGTTTTTCTATTTCTTACAGGTAATTAACGTTCGAATTGTAGTACATGATTTTAACCAAGCATGTTTGATAATTTACATTTTTATTAGTAAATAGGGTTTAGACTATCATGTAAATTTGAATTGGAGTTACTCCATGTGGATGGCATTTGTAACAGTGCCGTAATATTATGTGATGCTCATCTATTCAAATTTACATGGTAAATAATGTAAGTTTCCTGGTTTAAACAATACTAATATTTAATTTAGAATTGTATTTTGAATTTTCTGTAATAAAATTATTAAAATTATATCTCATTTAAGTATAGTCCCAACTGCCCAAAAAGGTTAGAAGGGCGGATATTTATTTTCATGTTTTTTTAAATTTTACAAATTTGGTCTTTTTTACATTTTTTTCTATTCAGAATCACTCGCGAGCTCTTGTGACTTGTGAAAAAAAAATCCATTGAGTTACTATTTTTCATACACTTTCTTCAACCGTAACTCAGTGGAAGTAAAAAATGCATGGAATTTTAGGGACACTTTTTTCTGCTAATCGGGGATCGAAAGAGCTCGCGATTCTGAGTAGAAAAATATGAAAAAATCCAAATTTGGAAAATTTTAAAAGCTACAGCAAAATTATAATTCGCCCAGAAATAACCTAGATGGCAGGCTTAGGTACAAATTCAGTATTTTGTCATATTGCTTATAAGCTTATTAGTTATTACTTACAAAGCGATGCAAGAATTTTATTTCTCCTCCATATATCTTTTGAACGAATATAATTTTCGTACTAATACCTTTACAGGAAGCAATATTCTTTCGTCTAAAAGAATTTCACATCATCAACGCACCAGGATTTGTGGACCGGCTGCTAGCCATGCTGAGACCGTTCATGAAGAAGGAACTCCTGCACATGTTGCGGATCCACACCGTTGGGGCCAGCTCGTTGGATGAACATTTCAGTTGCATAGAGCTCTCGAAAGAAATACGACAAATCAATGGCGTAGAAACTAGTGGTGAGTGAAGAGTTCTTGACTATTCATTCGGCTACCATTTTTTTTACTTTGTATGTCGATACCCAAATGGGAGGTAACTGTAGAACTTAACGTATGTAGGTACCAAATTAAAAAAATATATTTTCTCCTGTTGTGATTCTGAATAAAATGAGTAAACATAAAATCTCAAATAAAAATTAATCTATAATAGTAAATTTCGATACAAGTGCAAAAATTTTTTTTTACGACGAGGGTGAAAGTTGGGGCCCGAGTGAAACGAAGGCGACAATCATTCGAGTTAAAAATAAGTTTTTACACGTGTATCGAACGACTTTTTTCATAACAAGTGCCTTAAAAAGAGAAATTTACGCAAAGTTTACTTTTCCGCACTAGTTAGGAAAAATACATAGCAGGCTTATATAAATTGTTGTTGATGTCTATCATCATCATCATCAACATTACTCGTTTAAGAGAGTGCTATCATATTTATGTACTGCTATGAATACCAGTTATGTACTTGGTCGAAGAGACCTCTCATTGAGATCTAATTGGTCGTTATGACGTCAATTTGCTGTTGAAACCAATTGTGTTGTTATTAACGTATGTGTCATTATCTGATCAGTTGGACCGCCTTAAACGGCCGTCTCAAACGGAGCCGGTAGTCTGACATAATTTCTACAATCGTCGCAATAGATATCCTCATGTCTTGATATGGCAGACGTCACATGAATTATGCAATATTCCAGATCGGATGTGGAAAAAACTACAAGAAAATGGAGCGTGTTTTGAAGATGAATCTAAAAAACGAGTTGATGAAAGTAAACGGAGTGAAAAATCTTTAACGATGAGTAAAATTTTCGGCGGGATTGAAGACACATTTAGGGCTTTGCAAATTGACTAAGTAGGTCTATCGATAAATGTACCCAATTGGGTATGTCAAGTTTTTTGAAGTGGTGTAAATTATATTTTATTAACCGACTTCAAAAAGGAGGAGGTTAACAATTCGTCGAAATCTTTTTTTTTTTTTTATGTATGTTCCCCGATTACTCGAAGACGCGTGGACCGATTTCAAATATTCTTTTTTTGTTTGAAAGGGTATACCTTCTAGTTGGTCCCATTGTCACCGAATCCAGATCTGATGATGGGATCCTGGAGAAATCGAGGGAACTCTTCAAATGTTGTAGGCACACATGACATTTTTCATTTATTTTCGAAGACTAATCAAGTATTTGCATCTAGTCATGAACATCTTAAGTTGGTGATCTGATGATGGAAGGTACAACTCTTTAGCAATTAGGAGTTGGGGGATAATTCTTTAAGTATAACATATTTCGTGTATTTTGGAAGCTATTTGAGTATTTGCCTTTAGGTGGTCATCCTTTCATGTTGGTGAGCTGATGATGTAAGGTACAACTCCTTGGAGATTAGGAGTTGGGGGATAATTCTTTAAATATAACATATTTCATATATTTTGGAGGCTATTCGAGTATTTGCCTTTAGGTGGTCATAGTCTCATGTTGATGAGCTGATGAGGAAAGGAATAACTCCTTAACGATTAGGGGTTGTAGGATCATTCTTTGTATATATAACAAATGTCATACATTTTCGAGATCTATTCAAGTGTTTGCTTAGTAGTTATGACATGTCGGTTAGCGGTTAGTGATTCTTTAAATAATATTGGAATGCTAAGTCTGTTACCTTTGAAATTGTTTTTGTATTCATATAAGTTCGCCAGTTCAGGTTTTATGGCCTACTACAGTGCAGTACATTCTAATTATAAGTATTTAGAGCATACTGAATAACGATTTTATATTTACACTACTAAAAAGCAAAAAATAAAATATTTTAAAAATAAAAATAAAACCGCCTTCAAAAATTCGCCCGAACTAAAAAGATAAAAATAATTTTGGTTCCTACTTCTTAGGATTTCCTACCCAAACCTTTAAACCTTTTACCCTATTCATTGAAATAAAACATTGTGGCTAGGTACCCTACAGATTTCTTAGAAGTCGGTGCCAAGCCAAATATGTTCACTTTGCGAGTACTTATATGTATTTGATAGAGCTTTGTAATATACTGTCACTCCGGTTATGCTTTCATGAAAATGACTGAGGCAGACCATTCTGTTGATAAAAGCGTAATCGGAGTGACAGTAAGTTACAAAGCTCTATCTAATGCTCTATCAACCTATGAACGTATTCGGCTTGGCACCGACTTCTAAGAAATCTGTAGGGTACCTAGCCACAATGTTTTATTTCAATGAATAGGGTAAAAGGTTTAAAGGTTTGGGTAGGAAATCCTAAGAAGTAGGAACCAAAATTATTTTTATCTTTTTAGTTCGGGCGAATTTTTGAAGGCGGTTTTATTTTTATTTTTAAAATATTTTATTTGGATGATAGGCTTCCTAAGGATCACGAAAAACCAGTTATTTTATTTTTATAACTATTAATTTATTATTAATATTATTTATAATATTTTTAATTTATGGCTCACAAGCTAAACGACTTTTGCACTACTGAAAATAAAAAAAAAACACATGATGGTTGTCAAATATGTCACTGTCAAAAATAACTACGTCTTTCAACGGTTTTGTTCGTTCGATTGCATTTGGTGGTTTCAGTGATTTATAGAATATTTTTAACAACCTCAGCACGAATTTTGGACTCTTGATCTTGCCGCACTACTCCATGACCCCTGCACGATATTTTGGACAACGTTTGGATCTTCCTGTGACTACCTACGCTCTGCTTTTTGGACTACGTTTTCTTGCCTTTCTGACGACCCTGGTTTTGACTATTGGACTGCTTCACGTACATCTAGATACAATGAATAGTGACTGCAACCGAACCGTGACGGAGTATTACAGAGATATGCTCATGTGCTTCGTACCCAGCTGTAAGAAATACAGACGCGACTTTCCCGACTCAGCTTTTCTATGTGTACCAAAATGTTTTCAACCAACTTGGTGTCACGCGTTGGATATAAATTGCCCGAAACGGACCCTATATGTTTGTGAAGAGCATTTCAATGTGAGTGTAGTGACTATTCTATGTATCAAAATTATACTCAATAACACGTTTTTATTGTTATTATTAGTATGCATTTTAAATATTTTGAAAGACGGAGTTACTTTTGACAGTGACATATTTGACAACCATCATGAGTTTTTTTTTAATTTTCAGTAGCGCAAAAGTCGTTTAGCTTGTGAGCCATAAATTAAAAATATTATAAATAATATTAATAATAAATTAATAGTTATAAAAATAAAATAACTGGTTTTTCGTGATCCTTAGGAAGCCTATCATCCAAATAAAATATAATTTACACCACTTCAAAAAACTTGACATACCCAATTGTCTTTATTTCATAACAAGAAAGAAATGGTAATAAATTACATACTTTACTCAACTTTGCTTTAATTATTGTCTTGAAAACCTCTACCGAAAGAAAAATGTAATAGGCCATCTCGTCTCGACGGGAGGCGGACATACCCAGTCGCATCATTCTGGCATAGCGCAAAAGGTCTTTTTGACTTGATTACATCACAAGTTTATGTGGATCAAATAAATTTATTTTAATAAATTAGAGTTTTAAAAGGAAGTTACTCTACTTTATAATTTCTTACAAATTCGACCCTGTCCGGAGACCGCGTAGCCGATGGTATAGACATCGAAAATCTGAGGACGTGGATTAAATTTTTCTTTTTATTTATGGTGAAAACAATAAAAAAAATACAATTTTGTTATTCATTGCTGAAAAGTATTAAGTAGGTACTCACATATTTGCCTTTCTGTGATTGAGCTCAAAACTTATTGTACATATACCTACTTATTATGCTTAAAACTATTTTAGCATCTGTTACAACACAAAAATTTGCGCGTAAAAAAAGTACCATCTACTGAAAAAAAAAAAAAAAATTATGTATTTTAAGTACACAAAATACACAGGAAATATTTAAAAGAAAAAAGTATTAAATATGTTTCACTGATCAGATACTTTTATAAATATGTATAACCATGCGGTTATGCTAAGTTGCTAACTACTATGCAAATGTGACTATGTAAGCTCAGACTTAGAATATTGAAAGCGAGTGTAAGTTAATAGTTTGCAGGAAATTCTATGATAGTGCTGTTAGTAAACGTTGTCTCGGCGATGGCAAATTTAGCCAGCGGCGCTTGTCTCTGAGCGGGCGAGGCGCGTTCAAAGCGACCTGCCGGCAGATCTTGCCTATTCAGCGCCGCCATTTAAAGCACATTGTCACTGAATCAACATCCGGACGACATGGGAGTGCAGATCAATCAACTGTTTGGTTCAAACGCAAATTGGTCATAAATGTGTATTTTGTACAGGTACTTTGTGTATATTATGTGTTAAGGGAAGCAATCCGTATACTTACCGACGGCAAAACTTTGTCAGCCTTCGTAGCCTAGTTGGTAGTGAGCCTGCCTACGAAGCTAGAGGTTTCGGGTTCGAATCCCGGCGAGGGCATTCTTTGTGTATTTATTTATCACAAATGTTTGTTCCTTGGTCATGGATGTCTTTGTATTTAAGTATCTATCTATTATATATATCGTCGCCTGGTACCCACATCACAAGCCTTAATTGAGCTTACCGTGGGACTAGGTCGATTTGTGTAAGATGTCCCAAGATATTTATTTATTTTTATTTAAAACTATTTACGCAGTAGGTATAATATTTACCTCGCGTTCGAAAAACATATCTGAATGAAGACCTAGACTTATAAATGTTATAATACTTATAATATAATTTTATCTTACGATAAATAGCAATATCGAAATATGGTTGCCCACAATGCCTGTGGCTACAATCACGATCGGCCGAAAATATTTATAAACTGCTCAGAGCTCGTCTATTTGTCAATTTGTATAGGAATATCTTTATAAGAGAATAGATTTAAGTACTTTTCTATTTTCTAGAAATGTAGATCAATTTGAAAGTGCCATTATAATTTGCTTTGCTCTATAGGCTAGAAATAGGTACACCTATTACAATAGACATAAATATTTAAGTTGGCAAAGAAGGAATACCTTTCATAGCCTTTAAATAATTTAAGACAACAAGTCGGCGTACACCGAATAGAGAATTGCTATTTACGTTCTGATTTCGAAGTTACAAGAGACTTGTTCAGCAGTTTGTCCTATTTTGGTATCTTCGCATAAGTAATACAGAAACCAATATGTTTATAAATGTAGCTATCTGCTCGTACCTGGCATAGGCGCATTTATTTTTGGATCTATCGATCTAAAATTCTAAACAGAATGGAACTTAATCGTGGACAGAGTAACTCTAAAAATATGTTATCATCGCACTAGGCTCGAAAAGGCTCTTTGAAATCGATGTGGGAATTTATTTTATTCACGTGTAGTGTAAGTATTTAATTCTAAACTTTTAAGTGACAGTATTGAGGTACGTATAGTCATGGGACTAATTGGATGTATACTGTACAATATCAACTTCTGCCATTGCAATAAGGAAGGATAATGGAATAATATTTGTGCACATATTTATGCCCTGTGGTACCTAAGTAATATTTAAATTTAAGAGTATTAATTTGGATTAGTCTTCTAACACACCCACACGTCATGTTGTAGGTACCACATATTTAGAAGTTTAATCCAAATTGATACGTACATCGTGATTTTTGTAGATATTTGACTCGGTAGGAGGGTGTTTCAGTAACGCTTAAAATTCTAGTTTTATTTTAAGTAGATGTATAAGTACCTAATCACTTCACTGTAGTTACTAGGTAGCTTTGCTTAGTTTTGCTCCTTTGCTAGAGACAAAGATAATTTTGACTTGCCAGTAGTGAGCTTAACGGAGCAATGTGAAGAAATTTCGTACATGAAGTGTATAAAAAAATCGCTGTTCCGAGCACGATCAGGGATTTTCTCTATAATGTTCACAAATATTTATCTACAACCCACGAAGAAATTATCATCATCATCACATCATCAGCCTATGATAGTCCACTGCTGGACGTAGGCCTCACCTATTAACTATGCGTATAGACGCGGTTGTACGTTGTTTCATAGACAACATTTTCGCAGAATATTGGTTCATAGAAAATGTTTCTCGTATTTTCATTTCATAGAAGGATCATTTTTCAGAGCTCTTACATTGTATAATCTGGTGTTGAATATTTTTTATTGTTCAGATATGTAGTTCTTAGAATTTCATTTCATAGCGTATTCAATCAAATATTATTAATTCCTATAGTATTTAGTGTCTATAACAGTTGTTTCAAAAACTGAATATTCATAGAATGTTGTTTATCATTATATCAAACTTAATATTTTTTATTCAGTCATAATTAAACTATAGAATTATCATTACATACCATAAAAGAAATACCATTGTCCAAAGAATTTTAGTAAGCTATTTAGACCTGGGAACCGGTCGACGAAGCCCCGCTGCGCGGGGCTTCTATTTCTGCTCTAAGGGGTAGAAGGTACCTAACGAACCTATCCAGGTTAGAGTAGGGGAGGTACAAATGTGTTGTTTTAATGCGGGGGCTCCGCCCCCCGAGCCCCTCTTTTTCGGTTTCGCAAGAATGACGATACGTAAACAATTAATTAAAAGTAAGTAGGTATTTTATTTTCCGGGAAACTACGCTCGAAACCTAACCAATCCAAGTAGGTTTTTCCCTGATTTATTACTTGGATTGGTTAGGTTTCGAGGCTAGAACGGGTTGAAAGGCTAACTAACCTAACCTAACCTACATTGCCTACCTACTTTTTCTAGTACTAGTTTGGTTTTTTTAGAGGGAGGGCGAATCAATGTCTACGAAACAAAAATACATGAAATATGACTCATTAGGTAAGAATATCACTATGCAATAAAGTAAATCGTGGAACTAAATATTATATAAACTAGTAACTATAAAACAACAATCTATGAAATCAGTGCCTACAAAACAAAAATACATGAAATGTAATTCTAGTGTTTGGTTACTTTGTAAAGTAAAAAAGTTAGATAGCAATATACATGGAACTGAATGTCTGTGAAATATGTTTTAAGCAATTGAATAGTCTACGAAACAATAATATTGGAACAGAAAGTATATGATCCAAATAATATATGAACAAATTTCTGTGAAACGAAATTCTATGAAACTTCTGTCTATGAAACAGTGTGCCACCGTATAGACGCATTAGGAGGTAAATGCCCATAATCGCCACGCTGGGCAAGCGGATTGGCGATCGCAGTAATGTGTCCACTATGATGACGCTGCTGCCCATCATCAATATTTTATCAAATAATGGTCAGTGACACTTCAATCCCTTAGACGACTCTTACGACACCCGCAGGAGGAGTTGGGGTGGTGACAAATGTATTCTTACTGCCGTCACTACACGGCCATTTCAACATAAATATAATTCAGGAAATAATACTGTGCGGGATAGACCGTGTAATGCGTCAAATATTCAGCTATTTTCAGAACATTTCA
Organism: Thaumatotibia leucotreta; assembly: GCA_025490895.1. NCBI lineage: Eukaryota > Metazoa > Arthropoda > Insecta > Lepidoptera > Tortricidae > Thaumatotibia > Thaumatotibia leucotreta. The sequence continues at coordinate 14,430 of JALPQI010020245.1, forward strand.
GGAGGTAACACTCTTTATACTTTATTATATGAAATGACTTACACCAGGACGCGTTGGCAAGCGGTTGTAGCTGACACTGAGGAAATTGCGTCTTTGTATGTGACGACATCATTGCACATGCACACTACCGATGCCGAGCGATCTTAGCGGAAGAGCTGTCCTGTTATAGTCAGTTACTTCATAATTTATCTAGTTTGAACATAATATTGATTCTCTTTTGTTGGGTGAGATGAATAATGGTTTAAAGACACCAATCAATAATTATTAGTATTATTACCTATCATCCCTGCCTACTCTGATAATAAATATTACCGAATAAAATAAAAGTAAGGTGACTTTTCCAAAGGGGTTTTTGAAATTATGTACATATACTCTTATGTTAGTAAAAATGAGATTGTTTCAGATGTTTTAGCGGCCTCCGTAGCGTAAAATACTAGTGCCAGTGGCTGTACCTACTAAATTAGGTGGCTATCATAGTGATCCAGTAGGCGCGATGGCGTTATAGAGTTTGTTACTGGGAGGCTACCACAATCTACTAAATGCGATTCACTTAAGGGCCTAATCTGAATCGCGATGTATCTGTTCCACAGAATAACTGTACAAACTCGAACCTAAACTGAATCGAATTTAAGAGATCATAATAGTCCCCCTGGAGTATTGTCACTTATTATTTAGACTAGGTAGAGCAAACCAGCAATGAAGATCTTATTAGCTGGATCACCATTTCACAACTCAGATCGACTTGAACCGATCGAACTGAAATCACGCACACATGCACCATCGGCTTATAACAGTCCACTGCTGGACAAAAGCGTCTCCTAACTATTACCTATACGACCCTTCCGTCTGGGTAATCCGGAGGTTTGCGAGGTTCCTGTTTAAAAATAATCTTACCTTAACGTACTTATAATATGTACAGTGGCATACGGCAAACGGATCATCCTTTTTTATAACGAAACAATAATGCTACCACAGAAGCCCATATTCCAAGTCTTTAGCCCGCACAAAGCTGCCGGTACAATGCAAGCGCAAGAACTTGCGGCGTACTGCATTTTATAAAGCGGGTTACATTGTTCTGCAGCCGTGATGTTCCTCACGTCGTATTGTATCGATTCAATGATTCAGCGATGGCGTAATGGTTCAAAATAAACCAAGACCACCACTGCAATCGCTGCGCCATTGTCTCCTCACCTAAATACGATACAAAAGAATTCGATTTTATTACAAAGCTCTGCTGAAGACAGTTCTCTGCCGGAATTACATTATCCCGACTACGGATACGATGAATATTTAGTTAATTAATTGGTATTTAACAAACCAAAGCGTAGGTCTCCATTTCGACAAAGATAAACATTTCCTTTTACCTGTTTGTCCGGCTGTTTTCCTCTAGGACTCCATTAGATATTACTAAAATCTGATTAAAATTTGAGGAATATCATTAAAATTTGAGGACTTGTTCCATAAATTCGCAGAGTTCGGTGCTGGATTTGGTTTTATAATAACAATGTTTGGTTTTTTTTTTGTAAATTTGGGGAAATCTTCACCCAACGATACCCAACAATAAATATATATATATATGTTAGTATTAAGTATGAATTCGATATTTAATTACTAAACATTAGGATATAGGTACCTTGTCTTTAATATATTCATAAGATATCAATTAATATCATGCAGCTCTTGTTGATTCGGTTTGATCATCGATTCTGGCTTACTACCGCGAAAATCAATTTTCGTAAATTTCGAGGATTTTTCTCTGTCACTCAAACGAAGGTGTCATTAGAGTGAGAGAGACAAATTCTTGAAATTAACGAATTTCGTTATCGCGGTAGGGCTGCTGCTCTTAAGCACAATTTATCTGTACTATTTTAAGTGGCTCCTTATCATAAGCATAACCTAAATGTTTAAATTCATCACTAGTATATGTCAGTAAGAGAGCAATGAATAAAGCGGAAAGTTTCAATATTAAAATTGGCGGACAGAATAAAGTGCATGTGCTGTTACATAGTAAATAATTCTGGCGAGAGCTCCGGTATCCGCACTTGCAATAAAACGAACAATGCAATTTAGCTAGTGCTGCATTCACGCGATGGCTTCTCTGTAAAAGTTGGTTGTTTCACCCGTCGATTACCAGCGCGAGATTTAAAACTAGCCTAGCGGAATCACACCGCAACATATTAAGGTCAGGTGCCGTTATAACCGAATGTATTGAAAAAGAAAATACCGCGCGCAAAACACATGTTCCATCGCTACTCTTTTTATTAGGCGGCCGGCCACTGTTTTATGCGTACCACTCGTCCTATATGCATATTTCAGGCAGCGTGAAATTTATTCTACAGAGTGAGTGCGAACTATTAACAAAATAAAAGCAAAAATGTTTATTTTAAAAGCTAGCAACCTGATTGTCGTATAAAACCTGCAGGAAGAGTGTTTTGTAAAAGTCCTGGAATGAGAAGTCGTAAACATCGGCTACGATGTGATATAAAGCGGACAGCAGAGTACTACTGCGACACAATTCCTCATAAAATGCAACGTCGTCCGATTTGTGGGAATAGCGTATAAAATTTTCAAAGAGCCTTGCGCGTGCACTGTCCGCGCCGCCGCCGCCGCCGCCGCGCCGCCGCATCACTCGCCCTGCATAAAACATGCAAATTGGACCACTTCGCCGGTGTGCCTAAGTTCACTCGCTTTTGCACTTTTATGTAAAATTGAGGCCCATTAGTCATGTAAATATTGTTAAACGGAGGCCCGCCGCACCTCGCCACAAAACTGTTTATATGCGCCGCTCATTCATTTGTTTCCATTCGAATATAATTAGGACATTCTTTGAGTTTAATGATTATTCTTCTATTTGTAAGGACTTTTAATTGGCGTGACATGGTAAAAAATACATTTCATTGTTATTGTTGAATGGCACAATAGAAGTTTAATGACTGCGGCGGATCGTCGGCTGTCGTGGATGTGCGAATGAATGGCGGCCGTTCGGCGCAATACTACCTAATGAGCTTCTAAATTATCAGAAGAATATAAATACATATCACATTCTTACAGGGATAATCAAGGCTACAGGCCCTTAAGAAGAAGCAACGTATCCTATATAAAATCTCTTCGTTGTCCACCAGTTATGGGTTAATAGGTTATTAAGCTTAGGCGTAAGGCTATTTAAGTTGAACGGGTGTCTCTTGAAGCGTGAAAATACGGTAGAAAATATGGATATTATTGGTAGGTGCTTCCTGTTGACTTAGATACACCTTCGTTTTTGCAGCAGCAGAGATTTAGCAGGAAGTTGTTTTTGTAGACCTTGGTCTACAAAAACACAATTAAAACGAAAACAGGAAATTGCAATAAGATTATAGAAAATAGAAGATTAAATTATTAGAAGATATCAGATACAAGTGGAACTATTGGCGCGCAAGTCTGAATTACTCTGGCCCGATTTGTAGTAGGTATACCTCTTTTGTTTGTTTCTTGTATTACAAATATACGGAGTAGTATTTTTAGATTAAAATAAAAATTAATTTGATTGAGTAAATTGACATGGATGCTTGGTTTGTGATCGGACTGATCAGATAAGTCTGGCATTGAAAAGCATCAATGAAAAATTGCAAAAAGGGATGGTTTTTACCAATTTAATAGTTAATAGTCGTTTAATACATTACAGTATATCTAAAAAAATATTGGTTCATTTAAGAAGTATATATTATATTACCTACAATTTCATTGTGATTATACAGATTTTTATTCGAACGTATACGAGTAGAGTGCTCTAATGCTCTTGTATCTTGATTTTAAAAATATTTAGCATTCGCGTAATGTATAACTTTATTGATAGCAGGGGTGTGTACTATGATTATCATAAATTCTGAGGAGAAAAAAAATATATAATTACTTTAATAATTTTTCTTACTAACTTTTTACTGCAAGACATTAGATTATTCAATTAAGTGGTTCAGTGTTCACCACCTTACCCCTATTATTTTAACGACAAATGGGATTTAATTGCGTAAACGTTACAGGCATGACATTACACCCGTGGTCGCAGGCAGACTCCCTTGTCCTGTTTATCGTTAAAATATTACCCTTACTAACTAAAACTTTTTGAATTTTCATACAAAATTAAGAAGAGCCCCGTTTTATATTCCCAAAAGACAGTAATATAAGAATAATTAAAATAGTAGTTCTTAATAGTTAGGTCCGTCGAGTAACTTCACTCAGACCGTACTTTTAAATTGGTACCTAGTAAAAACGCGAGTCCAAACTTTGTTCGTAATAAAAAAAGGTGACCTCCTTGCGTCTTAGAGCAGATAAAGTTCATGTTGTCGAAGGTGCCCGGAGGAGATTAACCGCGAGCCTCACTTCATCAATTACCGCCCCCCGCACCCGTTGCTGCCCCAACCCAACTCTCATTGCTTACAGTTACATAGTGGATTTTACGTGAAGTCCCAGTGTAAATTTGACCTCGAAATGGCTATAGTCAATAAGGAAGTAAACGATAAGTTACCTCGTGTTAGCAGCAGACAATATTCGAACTAATTATTATCTGTCTAATAATAGTTGAAAGGGAAGCGATGTACTTAATTAAAATATTTGAAAACGAAAACAGTAAACCGCAAAAAGATGAGATACAAGTTTAGTGGAACTATTGGCGCGCGAGTCTGAATTACCCTGGTCCGATTTGTATTAAATATAATAGTCAGCTTGACCGTAACTAGTTTAAAATTGTATCCGATTTTCGACCGTCAATCGCTCGAATTCGTCCATTTCGTTCGGCTATCTGTCAAAAATAATGAAAAATTGTGATACTTGAAACATACACTAAAATACTGAACGCTAAAAAGTATGATAAATAGAGCGACTCGATCATTTAAAACGGTTTTTATTAACTACTGACGATCCGCAATAAGTCAATAATTTACTATTTAAAATGTAGACGTTTTAAATTCTAAAATAAATATTTCTTAATATATTATATATTCGAGTTAGTTACTGTACATTGTTCAGTCACCATCAGATATATCGAAGCTACCAAGGTGCGCAAAAATATTTGAACACGCACTCTTAACGATATGACAATTAATAGAGGCCTGCTATGATTTTATGACCATCTTGGCCACTTTGATATATCTGATGTCGACTGTTCTATAAAATTGTATTTATGTACCTACACATTTAACCAATTGTCCAAATACCTTGACGATTTTTTTTGCTTTTTATAGCCGCTTAGCTATCGCATTAAGTCTATACATACAACAACAAAGCTATATGATATGTATATAAATAACAACTGAAATACGACTAGCATAGACATTTGCCATTTTCCCAAATTATAAATGAAAAGCCTGTTTAGACTGAGGTTGCACTCAAAATTCTTTTCCCCTCACTAGCTCGTATAACACAGAGTTTATTATTATGTAAAACATATATTTTTTTAGAATTTTATACCACGTAGAATGGTCAAAGGCGCCTAGCCTTGTAAGGGATTGCATATACCCGAGAAATTTGACCGGTGGTTGCTAAGACCGAGTGGCCGAGGGGTACAGGCATCAGCCGCGAAAGCTGAGTACGTGGGTTCGATCCCCACCTCGGACACAGGTGATCTTGGTCGTTTTTCTTTGGTATATGACATCTAATATTTATAATTTATACCACGTAGTTTAAAAAAATAGAGTGGGGGATACATTTTTCAGATTTTGAGAGCTCGTATCTCTAGAAAACGGTTCGCTTAAATAAAAATGTGATGTATAAAAACCTTTATATACGATACTTTTTTAGGTATTATTATTTTCAAAGACCTTTCTATTGATGCCCCACACGCTTATAAAATATTTACATCTACAAAAAAAAATCTATCCCTCAGTTACATGTATGGAGGGCCCCAACCCCAATATTTTTTTTTGTACAATTTAGTATCATAATTCTGTAGCGGTTTATACAACACATATTCTTACCAAATTTCATTACTGAAGCATTTATAGTTTCCGAGTAAATCGGCTGTGACAGACGGACAGACGGACATGACGAATCTATAAGGGTTTATGCCATTTTGGTTACGGAACCCTAATAAACGTACTCTTTATCAGAAATCTCTCATTAACTGGTCAGCCCCGCTCGAATATCTCTCCCAAGGACAGATGGCTATGGGAATTACCCGCTGACTCCTCCAGGATCCACCGACACGCCTCCGACCATCTGCTTCGAGATGAAACGTTTTGTTCCTTTCCAATGATTCATCTCAAGACATACGAATAAGTACTGTTAATATTATTGACAAAATTGCATTTTGTATGTTTCTATTTTTAGATATGCGTAGCGTAAGTATTACTACTGAATGCTGCTACTTAAATAAGCTACCTACTGTTATTTTTGTATGCTGTGTCGTAGATATTAATAGGTAGTCGCTATCGGAGTAGACAGGGTGCTCATAAATATCTGCGCAGGCCTCTTTTGTCATAACTATACAATTATACATACATGTCTAACGAGAGTGTATGTCCACATATTTTTGAGCATCGTGGCCGCGCCTATATATCTGATGGCGACATATGGATAAGTAAGATAAGTACCTACTGTTAATATTATTGACAACATTGCATTTTTATTTTCTATTTTTAGATGCGGTTTAATTTTAGGTAGGTACCTACAGGAATAAACTACCTACTGTTATTTTTGTATGGTGTAGTTATCGTATTAATTAATAGGTATGATATCGCATCTATCATACAAACCGATATTCAATGGGGATCTCATAAAAAATAACACGTAAAACAGGACTGCTACAGCGAACACCGAAGTTCGTAAATTTCGGAAATTTGTCACTGTCACTCCAACGAAGGCGTAATTAGAGTGACAGAAAAATCCCCGAAATTTGCGAACTTCGGTGTTCGCGGTAGACGGCCAGAAGCCGACTGAGGGTTCCCGGCTCAGCACTGGGTGCCCTACCTAGCTATTTTAATTTGGGGCATCCAAATGACTATACATACCGAAAATTAAATGTTGTCTATTGCTATTTTAAGCTTCAATGTACGAGTTACTTCATTATTTGGATAATTTCCGAGAGGGCGGATGCTCATCTCGCCTTTATAAAGAACAAAGCAATTTTGTGGAAGCTACGGCTACGACCATGTGTAACGAACCATGTGTGAAAATTTCAAAAAGCAACATTTTCGTGGAGCGATGTTATTTCCTTGTACTTTTATTTTAACAAGAAACTAAATTAGGTTCTATGAACATTGTACCGTTAGCAAATATAGTGATGATGAGTTATTGAATTGGGTTGAGTTATTTACATAAAATGAGTAAGTAGGTAACTATTATTCATGGTTCATGATTTTATCGCGTAGTTCAAGCGAACACTTCAAGGTAATAGTTATAGGGTAAGTTGTGGAACAATGAAACAACTAAATTTCAAACCATTGTATCTCTGGTCTTTTTAAAATTACGAGTGAGATATTGTGTTCGAAGATAAACAATTTAGTTGGCTATCGAATCGCATTCTTGTTTTCTACTTATTTTCAATAGTATATGTTGTATGCAACTTTAAACAAAAAATGAGATTTGTTTCATTGTGTCCTCATGCACGTATTCAATGAAACACCTGAATTTTTACATTGAAACTGATGTAATAAATCCAATGACCTATGAAACAGACTTAACCAACATTGGAACTGTGGTATATGTAACATATATATAAGAACGCTTGCAATGAATACAAACTGTAGGCTGGAGTAGGTTTAGTTTAGTAGGATTCCAATTTGTTAAAAGATTAATAAAACCACTGAAATATACATATATGAAACCGAAAGACTGTTTCATTGTATACAACCCAAGTTTCATTGCAACTTAACAATGTCGTCGATAACTGCGACATATTGTAAAAAAAGTTATGTTTTATGTGTCCTCGTAGTATGACTGCAACCCAGTCGAACCCGGGAGGGTCCTGGGCATCTCCAAGATAGATATCATAACTTTATGACAACATATATATCACGTTGTTTTATTGTGTACGTATGTTTTATTGTTAAACATATTACTTAAACTATTGCCATCAATGAAACATTCAACTTTTTAAACTGTCCTATCTCAGCCAATTTGAAAGTAAAAAATCGTATATTTTGCCATAAAATTGACTAATAGTCATCATTCTTTATGGCGTGTAAAAAAGTGGCTCTAGTTCTGGAAATTGCGTATATATTCTTAAAATGTTTTTGAAAAAAGTGTATTGTTTCAATGTGTACTAATAAATAGTGTTCAGTGAAACACCGTGAGCTATTTCATTGTAAACAAAAAATATCACGAGTAACTAACATTAAAACAGAGTTACATAAACAGTAGCCAAATAGGTTATTATATATTGTGGTTTTTCTTAGTAAAAATACCGATACTTGCAACCGAAAAATTTTATGTTTTAATGAAAACAATCACATATCAATACAATATGTAGGAACAGAATGATTTAAAAAATAAAAAATATGTTTTATTACCACTATTACTACGCATATAATTTTACGAAATATTTAATATATAATTTTATAACATACAATATAATTATACTAGTCAACATAAAATATTAAAAATGTACTGCTTAGCCTCTCTTGTACCACCAGGGTTTAGCCACATAACCAGGTATTCACTAGCATGAGGCAAAGTGATCATTTTATTGCACATTTAAAATTTGTTACTCTAGCTACTGGTCAGTGTTTAACCCTAGGTTATACAAGTTGATAATGAGGTGCTAAACATGAAACATGTGTAAATGAACAGTCTCATAGAATAGTAACCTTTTGCAATTTCACATTCGGTGTACAATAAAACTATACAGTACACAACGAAACATGGACCTGTTTCATTGTACATTACATAAAAATATTTCATTGTGAGACACCAGGGTATTATTTTAAACTAAATAAAAAAACGAGGCCAAAACTTGAACTAATTTTAAAAGTATTTAGCCTAAGATAAACTTGAATATATATACAATACGACAAAAATATAAATACTATCAAACTGTTCTCTGTATTCTTGCAAAAAATTACGAAATATAAATAAAAATTGTTACTTTTCCTGGTTCAATTCGCTTTGAAGCATGTAGCGACGTGCTCCTTCTGCGATCGTCGCTCGCACCCTGGGGAGTTGTGGAGGGTCCCTAAGCTCGTCCTTGTTTGATAGACGAGACTAGCCGTTAAGGTCAGATTTCCGAGATATCGCAAAGTTTCATTGTGTCCGTTTGTGTCAATGTTCCACAACTAACCCTATATAAATTGTACTGATTTCCATGATGACACTTGTCAGTCTTGTCACACATATGGCCCATATAATCAATAATATCTGAGAAACACTAGTAATGTTATATAAGTTATATTATATTGTCTTCGGGTGTGTTGATAAACATTACATTATTGCCTATCCCTACAATGTAGGTATTGTACCAACAATGATATACATTGTGGTTCTTTTATTTGGCGATATAGGCACGAAAAGTGAATATTACCACACTAATAATACGGTACAGTGTACTGTAACGAAATATAAAAGTGCATTAATTATTATTTCTAGTGCAAACTAGCAACTAATGCAATTAACATAAGGATGTTTATTATAAGTTAGGTGGTTTGGTCTAGCTTCCCGCGGCATAAGCTTTAGTAATTTGTTGCGTTGTTTACGATGGCACAATTATGGCTGGATTGGCTGCACCACCCGTTGAAAACAAATTGAATGTATTAAGAACAGCTTTATAGCTACCGACTTTATGCTCCACACTTTACGATAGGTACTACGTGCGTGTTCTTTTGTTTTATGGCTGACTTATTTTCGTGCTGTAAGATTCTTGTTTTCTAAGGAATATTCTTTACGTAAGTTTATTCTTTTTATGTATATTACAAGGTCTTTTGTGATTGCGTTTTTAAAACATGTAGTAATAATTCATTAAGTAGGAAAACACAACCAAATAAGTAAATAACTACTTGGACTCTCAAGTCTACATTGGTAGTTAGCAGAATTTGATTAGATCATATAATATGAAAATTATTTTGAAAGTGGGGAGTTTTTACAAGTGAACAATCTAGTATTAATATCGATGAAATGATGACGCTGGTATTGACTATTGAGATATTGTGATTAGAGTGGCGGATGGCAGGCGGCGGGTCGCGAGTGAAGTGCCACGACCTTTCTCCTTTAATGGATACCGAAACCTTCCCCGCTTTTACGCGAAAAATCTTTCGGAAAATAAATGAATCCATACCGTATGTAAATGGGATGCCGTCGAAAGTTTTTATTGAAAAACTTGAAGAACTGATGAAAATGGGGCCGCGACGTTAAAGATCTCTTCGTGCCCCTTATGAAATATTTACCGAGATATCTACCTACCTCTCAAAATGTGATACGCCGGTCGAGATAGCGAGTCGAGTTTGTTATTAAGGTGGCACCCGCGCAGACTTTTTTTAAGTACGGAGAAGTTTGGGTAAGTATCTATGGAGAGGATTTCGCTGCGTCCGAACCACGCGTTTTTGAGGGTTTCGTTGCCAAAAAATGGAGACAAAACTCCATATAATTTTGTCAAGTTCGTCAGTCTGTTAACGATCTGTCTACAGCTACGATTGTTTCACTTGAATTATGTAGCGTCGGGAATCATTTTAGTTAGTTGCAATATTAAGATTAATTTGATGGGGACATTAAAATTTTAATAAATCGGGTATTGATGCCCATAAATGAATTTGTTGAAAATGTACCTCACATCATTAGCCTATCTACTGCTGGACGTAGGCCTCTCCTCTTAACTATGCGTAGAGATGCATTATTGGATGATGCAGATGTGAATTGGCGATAGCAGTAATGTGTCCACTATGATGACTTGATGACGCTGCTGCCCATCATCAATCTTTTATCAAATAATGGTCAGTGACACTTCAATCCCTTAGTCGACTCTTGCGACAACCGCGGGAAGAGTTGGGGTGATGACAAATGTATTCTTGCTGCCGTCACCACAATGTACCTAATAAACTAGAAATCAATGGAGACTATCCTTTTTTTAAACGAAAAATGTCATTTCCAACCTCAATTTTACGTTACTTACTCAAAATCAACTTAGTCTTCACAGGTCTTCCCTATAACAGGTTGAGAAATTGGATTGTGTGCTAGCGCGTTATTACAATACCCATTAGACCCTCGTTGCTAATTAATATCATAATCTCGCTTTCAGGAATTACCTGTTAGCTGCAGTGTAACTGCGTACTAGGCGTAGGTGTAATAATCAAAGTAACTTTACATGAACTTACGACGAAGGGGTGTTGTTGTTATAACGAAGTTATTTAAGATTAAAGGCTGGAGGACACTCGGCACTCTTGGCCGAAGGGCCCGCAGAGAGGTTAAGTAATTGATAAAGCTAACCCGACTGCCTTAATCACGGTCAGCTCAAGCGGGACTTATCGACAAGTTTGCAGACAACTTAATAAATAGATTAGTTATTAGTGCCTCCTCACATATGGAAGGAACTTACTTCAATTTACAACAGATGGGGGCTGCTTCGTATTTTTTTTAAGTATTTTTAAATGTAAATTTAGTATGAAGTCGTTTGAAGCTGATTTTTCTATGCTTCATTCTATTTTAGAACTTTATTCGAAGTAATCAATTTTAAGTAGGTATAAAATCATACGTATTCTTGTTGTGATATTACAAAACAAATTTAAGCGCTCAACTTTGTAACTCATGTACCTACAACGTATCTACTTAGAAGTTATTTGTATCATCCAAATAACATCCATGTCATTGCTGTTAACAAAAGGAAGGCTGTTCGTGACGCCTCCAACGATCGAAAAGCTCAGTGGATAACAGCGATGTCCTATTTACCGCCGAGACACTACTGAGGTCCTGAGGCTACTGAACCCATAAGCAATATAAGCATATACAATTGTAAAATTTCGAGCACCTGTCTCTGTCAATCCTTTGTTGCAGAGTGAGACAAATGGTGGAAATTTACGTGTCCAATTTTCATGGTAAGCCTCGCGCCCACGGATAAAGTCCATTAGCGTAGGCTTCTATTCAAATTGAAGGGTACTTGGAAAGACCTTGTCTAGTCACTTTTTTTGGATAAATCGTAGATATTTTTATTCTGAAAATATGTAGCATTGACAATTATAATACCATATTTTTAGAGTTCGGTAGTAAACTAGGAATCCTTTCACAATGTCTATCTCCCTGTCCGGAGCATAGTTCAGTGGAAGTTAGTACTATTTTGCAATTTGGTACAGGTAGGTATTAGGTATACATATTAACGTCACGTCGACCAAATGGTAGAATAAAAGTTGAAAAAAATGTGTTTTGAAGTACCTTCCCCTAGTAGTAAAGTGGAGTTTTTTTTATTTTGCTGTACCTAATCCTTTAGTGTGAGGTATCGATGAATAGATCTTTCAAATATAATATGCTTCCAAATCAAAGTATTTACTAAATTATATAGAAAAAAAATTGTTTCCCGCCGTCAATTTTTTGATCCATGAATTCAAAAAATATGAAAAAATCATGAATAGTGTAGGTACTTACTTATAGAATTAGTACTTTAAAATAAATCTATTTCGAACATAATCGACCCAGCCGTTTTTGAATAACTAAAGATACCGGAACCCTACGCTGAGTAATAGTATATTTCCTAACTAGTGCGGGAAAACTTTTTTTCGGCGAGGGTGAAAGTTGGAGCCCGAGTGAAGCGAGGCGAAAGGCGAAAAATACACTGTCCTAACTAGTGCGCAAAAACGAACTTTGCGCACGCTTCGCGCGCTGTGATTTCTCTTTTTAACGCACTTGTTATGAATAAAATCGTCCTCTCGTTTCACTCGGGCTCCAACTTTCACCCTCGCCGAAAAAAAGTTTTCGCGCACTAGTTAGGAAATGTACTATTTCATCACACTTGCTTTGTAAGCACGTCATTGCTTGCATGCAGCGCGGGAGTAATAGAAAAGTGAAATGCCCTAGGGAGTAATAGAAATGTTAATAGGTCATTTAATAATATTTTGTCTTAAAACTATTTTTTTTTGCTCGCAAGTGTGATGAAAAATATTGTATGCATCACGGTCGGTAAACGGAATACTAACTCGAGTTATTAAAAGTACTACAACAACAGTAACAGTCTCGTTAGTAATACCGTACTTACCTCCCTAGATGCACAATGTAATAGCTTCCGATTCGACACGCCCTTGTTGAAAATGAACTACCTACCTACACTTTATTCAGAATAAGTGACTTGGCGACTTCGCTAATTCATAATTATGTGCGTGAGGTAAAAAATGCTTCCTCTGTTTGCATTTTTTTGTTCCGTAAAAGAAACTTGTAGAAACGTAGTCTTGTCATAATGCTCTTTCCGTAAATTCTTCAACTGATGACTGTGACTCTCTATGCAGATGCACATTCAAGCAAAAAAACGTTTCCACCTCTCGGCTCCGTTGATTCTTCGAAATCTGTGTGTAAAAGAAATACTTTCGCTAGCCGCTAAGTGTTTGACGCCAATATTAAGTTGTTTTTTGACGTTATATGATGGGAAGGGCTGTTAAACTATGATTTTTAATGACATAATATTTATAAGGATTAATTTGGATAGGTATAGAAAAGAAGAAACTGACTGACATATCCATTGTCTAAATCGCTGGCCCCAGAGACTCCAAATTTGGCACGAAGGTTACTTTTACGGTGTGGGAAAGCAATAAGGAAGGATTTTTCAAAATTCACATGTGGCTTTTGATAGAATATATTTGCAACATAAAATAAATTTCTAAATGAACAAAATGCAACCCGCAATCTTTGTTTGGTAGTTATTTGAATGAATGAATATATCATTGTACGTCCCTGGAGGACCATGGATGCATTACTGCATACAATTTTTTCTGTTTGTGTCAGGATTGATAACTAAAATGTATTATATTGCAATGTAAAATATTGAGGCACACTAAAACAGTTAAGGGTAGGTAGGTACCTATACAGGGTGTTCGTGAGTAATTGCTTTAATTTCAAGGGTAGATTCTATACATCAAATAAAGTTAATTGTACCAAGAAACTAATATCCTAACTCGAACCGTTTTCAAATTATTCAAAATCTTAATTTTCTCACTTAATTACATTAAACCATTGTAAAGTCTTCTTAATACAACATAACCAAATACTATTTTCTTCTATTTTGTAAGTAAAGAGTTTTCAGTTCTCGTCATGTACTACATTCACTTTTAAATAAAGGAGTTCGTTTAAGATTAGTTTTAATTTGACTTGGATATGTCATAAACATGAAATTGTCATTTTATTATTGTTGTTTATTTTCAAAGAAATAATTATTTGTAAAATAATATCTGTGCTTCCATTGATGCCACGTGTAAATTATACGGCCCAAGAAGAGGCCCGACATACATTTTATTTACGGTTTGTGTAATGGAAATGCCGCAGAAGCAGCAAGAGTGTACCAAGTTCGATATCCCAATCGACGTACACCGCAGCCTTATACTTTTACGAATGTAAGTAATTAGCTGTT
>JALPQI010020246.1:0-29452 GCA_025490895.1 Thaumatotibia leucotreta
CTTTCGACCCTGAAAGAAGAGTAAAGAAAGACACGATTTGACGTCATACATATTTAGTGTTAAGTGGTCATTGTTTTCAGGGTTCCGTAGCCAAAATGGCAAAGACGGAACCCTTATAGATTCGTCATGTCCGCCTGTCCGTCTGTGCGTCTGTCATAGCCGATTTACTCGGAAACTATAAATGCTACAGTAACGAAATTTGGTAAGAATATGTGTTGTATGAACCGCTACAGGATTATGATACTAAATTGTATAAAAAACTATTGGGGTGGGGGCCCTCCATACATGTAACTGAGGGATAGAAAAAAAAAAATAGTTGTATATATGCGTGTGGGGTATTAATAGAAAGGTCTTTGAAAATGATATGAAGGTTAATAAATCTTATTTTTATTTAAGCCAATCGTTTTCGAGATATCAGCTCTCAAAGTCTGAAAAATGTGTCCCCCCTCTATTTTTTAAACTACGCGATATAAAATTAAAAAAAATATATATGTTATGCACATTAATAAACTCTATCAACGATTTTTGGTTTGATTAAATTATCTCCTATAGTTTTTGAGGTAGTTAATAAACTGTCTTTTTTAAATAATAAATTGATAATGGTACGGAACCCTTCGCGCGCGAGTCCGACTCGCACTTGGCCGGTTTTTTATTCTTAATCTTAAATATGGGAATAAATAATTGGATTCATAGGCACATTATTAATATTATTATTCGTCCACAGGCTAGAACTATTACTGAATGATACCTTTACCTATTGAAGAGTTTCCTTTTCAAGATATGTAGGTTTTTATGTTTCTGAATAGTAAAATCCTGTGCGAGCATCATATAATAAGAAAAAGAGAGTCATATAAAATGGAAAGTAGATTTATATTAATAAATTTTTCACTTACAGTATTAAGCCAGTAAGATATTAAGTCTCAGCTGTTACTAAATCACCAAAATGACTCGCGTATTGTTTCAAACATCTCTCACAACAGGACCCATCAATTCTAGATAACGTACCCTCAGATTCATACACAACATTTATTACATAAAGACTTAAGTGTATTAGTCTAATGTAGGAAGTAGACTGTTTTGAGTTGGGGTAGATATGGTGCACTCAATCTAAAAACAATATCGCTCAAGTATTCATGACAAATCGCCGTCTAACGAAGAGAAATAACTGCGTAAACACGGTGTCTTTAGCTTGGGGGAGAAACGGGTGGGGCGCAGTGGTAGCGGGTAGCGTTAGTATCTGTGACGTGGCTATCATAGGACTCATCAGTATCTTAAATTATAAGACGTCACTCGTCAGCCATAAGACGTCCACTGCTAAACGGCTTCCCTTTTAGACCCTAGAATCTCCCATAACAATCATAAGGTCATCTGTCCATCTTGAGGGTGGAGCGTAAGAACGCTACGTTTTACTAAACCATGGTTTCCACTCGAGTCTTTTCTGATCCCATAATATCTGCTTTTCTGAAACTAATTTTCGTTTTAAGTATTCACGTTGTAAGTGTACAAACAATTAAGGAATTCCTAGAAAAATAAATCAAGTACAAATAATATTTCAATATTAGATGTCATATACCAAAGAAAAAAATCCAAAGCTAATCAACGCCGGATGTGGGATTTGAACCCACATCCTCAGCTTTCGCGTCTAATGTCTAAATCATACGGCTACTCCAGCGTCACAAATAAGTCAACTATTTATTACTAGTGGTCGGACAATGGAAGCAAAACCTTAACAAAACTTGTGATGCTGGCATTATTGAGCTTGAAGAGCCCTAAAACATTTATATTTTTACTTACACCCAAATATTGAATAGTCTAAATTTAAATATGGATACTAATTACTAATTTTCCAGTAATATATATGTTTTTTTTTGTTGCTGACTTCACATTTTGATGAAGTTTTGCTCCCATTGTCTGACCCCTGTTTATTACCATCAAAGAAACTACCAATCCATTCAAAAACGCTGCCATATCTGCTGCAACTGCGGCCCCGCCCACAATACGCCCGTAGTGGGGTGCGTAACTACGTAACGCCGTTTAGATTGATGGCTGATGCAATTTGCGACCGACTCGGATTTATTGACGCTGATAAAGAACAGTCGTTTGATAATACCGCCTGGCGTCGCGGTTTTGGGGCTAATTACTGGCATGACGGTTGAAGTCCACTTAGGGCTAAGTGGCGCTAGCTGGGGCCAATCAGTGACCACGTGCATGTGGTTTAAGAGGTTGATGCCAGAGAATTGTGGAGGTAGAACTGCAGCTCAGACCGCAATTAGGTGCATTTAGTGATGTGCCGTTCTCAACATAGTTTGTGTAATATTCCCAAAAGGTAATTTTCCCTCTTGTAAGAATAAATAATTATTTCTATGTAGTTCTAGATTATGTTTGAGGTTTAGTAATGTAAGTCACCTCTTTGTAATCCAGGCCGATAGCGCATCTGATGTAACTGACAATGACAAGCTTAAGATTATGTATTCCTTGTTTTCTTTATGCTAATAAATCTCTGCTTTTTGCAATAATTATGTTTTGCATTGATATTATAACAATATTGAATTGATCAAAACAGCATTTAGTTCACTATTTATTTCCTCTTCTATTTAAATTAATTAGGCCTTTGCTATATTTACCCGTGTTTACTTCACCATATTAAAATTAACTGAAAAAAATGTGACTATTTATCATACGAGTCTATACTTTAGTGAATTACTTATGTCAAAAAAAAACATTTGTTACTGTCACAGCCTTCTTTAGCGGTATATGTTTTTACTCTTGTCTTGACGTCATCTATAATATGTCCAATTGTATGGACAATTGGACATATTATAGATGACGTCAAGATCCAAGCACATGTCAAAGACTATTACTACGGAGTAATAGTCTTTGACGTGTGCCAAACGATCTGTGTATACGATTTGGCACACGTTACGTTCCCTTGGATAGGATTATCTAAACAGTGACTTGGTGGGGGATCTTAACAGTGGAACACCAATAATATCTTATACATGATCGCAAAAATAAGTGACAAGTTCTTATATCGCTCAATTTCAAATAAATAAAGACGTAATTATTATAATTTTTAAAATTTAATATCTCTTTCGACTCTTGACCTTAAAAGATTTCGATTCTTGATCTTACATGTGTCCTAACCTAATACATTAGATTTTATGTGTGACGGCCAATATACGCCGATGTCTATTAAAAAGTTTAAGCGCTTTTAAGACCGTAGTACTGTTTTTAAGATTCACGCGCCCTTAACTCCTGGTCTATACTACTTTGTTAATAATAGAGGGACGGATAGTACGTATAAGTCGCAACGAAGAAATTTTTCGCTTTAATAATGTATTAACCCTACAGAGTTCCTTAAAGTTTGACCAATAAAATCAGATTTCTTACCGAACTCCTATTAAAAGGAAATGATCCCTTAAATAGTTAAGAGATATTCAAATCCCGGCCACTTTGCGTCGACAGCTGTTATTTTCCTAAACTCGTTGTAAACGTAAATTTCCCTTTAATCCGTTGGCAACGTTATAAATTACTTTTCGAACTCTGTTCGGGATTCAGCAACTTCGATCAAAATCGAATCCAACTTCTAAACGAACTTGATCAAAATGTTGATCGTGGATTGACGTAGGCGTGTTCAGATTTGTACAATATAACATTGATTTGATACAAACATCAATTACAGTGTGACATTGATAATCCGAATCGCTTTTTGGATTAACAAAAGCGTTTAGTTTCAGTTTATATACGTTGGACAACAAATGATATGAAAAATAGTATGTAGCTTCCACATTTTTTTGATTTTGTCGTGGAACGTCCTTTAGAAATTGTCCAACCATCTTACAGAATGCAGATCCATTTAGTTTTACAAATACATCTTATATATCTTCATGTAGCAACATACCAATAATGTAGCATGTAATGTAATGTGTAGTAATGTAACATTTATCCACAAGCAAAAATCCGGCAACGTCACGATCAGCCGGGGTACGAATGATCTAGGCCTAGGCTCTTCTGTACAAAGTTAAAGTCGACATCATATTTTTAAATCTAGAACGTGCCGCGCGATTATTTTCGTGGAAATCTCCATAAATAAACATCAACGTGATTGAGGTGAAGATTGTATTTTTACTCGTTTTGCGAGGGGAACATCGTCTATACCTTTTTGATACGTCTTGTGTAAACATAAACAAAGCCTGATATCTAGTTACAAGGTAGAAAAAAATCAATAAAACGATGTTTCTGAGGACCTTTATTTCGATTAGAATATTTCTGGATAGCAATTGGATGGTTGGATTGGTGGCAAGTCAGGTTTGGTAAGTGAAACATATGTTCCACTTCTCTCGGATCGTTTCTATACATTGCAAATTTTCAATGTATGAAATTAGCAGCACTTTATGAAAAAATGAAACTGAAAATCTCAACATACCTTATTGTTTATCCCTTTAAATCTCTAAATTAACTCTAACTCTTAGCTCTTATTAGTCTTACATAAACAAAAGGGACATTGAAAGATTACACTCCCGGTCCCGAGTGGGCGTGTCACTGCGCATTACCGCAGGACGATTTCTTAATCGTTTACCAGGAGACAAATCACCGGCTGCACAGGGTTACCCTAGGGACGTAGGTTTGAGGCGGTGCATTTTAGGGAAGTACAAGTGTCAAGAGGAAGAGGATTTTGTAATTAAAGTAGGCAATAATATGTACTGTACTATTCCTGTTTTTTACTGTTAGATATTGCTGATAAAGGGATTAATATAAAAAATCTCTACACAAGGATCTGGAAAACAAAACATTCAGATGACAGCGTTAGCTGAAAGCAGAATACTACCATCACCTGATCAGTGATCAGCAATGGTTGCCTACTACTTTGTTTGACATGACTCACGTGAAATGAGTATTCCGAAAGTTCACCTTTGCCGACCATTGCTAATCAGCTAATATTATATCATGGTGTGCTTTCTTATTCTTATCACCGAGTTATTAAGGTTTTGTAACCCAAACGGCATAAACCGTAACCATAATATTCACCTAATACACAGAAAGTCTTTACTATGCAAGGTCCGACTCGTAATTTGTTTTCACTTTTCATTCTAAATGGTTACTGAGCTAACTACTGAAACATGACCGTTAGCACCAAATAATTATATCCACCATATCCGTTAATCGATGGTTCAAAATTTATGATGGGCAGCAGCGTCATTATAGTGAACGCATTTCTGCGATCGCCAACCTGCTTGCCCAGCGTGGCGAATGCGTCCATACGCATGGGTAATAAGAGAGCTATGTCAAGCTGTGGACTAAAAAAGGCTGATGATGGGATCTGTTAATACAGCGGTTCCCAAACTTGTTTATTATGCCCTGTCGTAGTCTCATCATCACATCACCAGACATAGGCCTCTCCTGTTAACTATGTGTATAGACGCATTAGGAGGTAAATTGCCATAATCGCCACGCTGCTGGGCAAGCGGATTGGCGATCGCTGTAATATATCCACTATGTTGACGCTACGCCCATCATCAATCTACTATCAAGAATCAGTGACACTTCAATCCTTTATTCGGTTCTTACGACACTAAAGGAAGAGTTGGGGTGGTGACAAATGTATTCTGCCGTCACCACACGGGCAGTGTGTGTGATTATTAGTTATTCTGTGTTATGTGTATGTAATCGCTTTTGACTTGTATCTAACCCGCTAAACGCCCAAGAACAAGCTGGAATAGGTTGTACTGGTTCCCCCGGGACTGCGGGTGATGCATCGGTTGCACACCCAATAAAGTAATGCTGCGGCATTATTGATGACGTGTCGCGGTTGTGGTGTATTGATGGCCGCGCATTTGGACAATCTGTAAAATTATTGTGACATGGATGGTAGAAATCGGGGTAAGCGTTTGTCTGTGAGAAGGACATGTTGACTCCTATAATGAACTTCAAAGTGACTGCTGCATATTGAGACGCACTCGCACACGCGTGTTGTTCTAAGAAACGAGTCAAAATGCAAGTTTTCTAATAGGGTAGCACGAGAGTCGTAATACCTAATTATGTAGAGGCAGATTAATTCAAAGTATAAAATGGTTGCAGTGCTGAGACTGTGCTTGCCGCATTTATAAAAAAGAAAACAATATTGAATGATTTGTCGCTATTAATATGCCACAAAGGTTTGCCTTTGTGTAATAGTAATAGCGACGTCAGTCAGTAGAGTAAATAATGTCAAATACATAAAATTATATTTGAAAATCAAACGTGCCATGTAGCCCTGAATCCAACAAAAACGAGCAAAATTCCGGCATATGATGTAAAATCCGATCCCTCAACAGTCTCAACTTAAAAGCTGAAATCCGTCCCTGAAAAGCTTTTAACCGTTTAAATGCCTTTCCGTCCGTGCCCATCGTATCGGCAGTTTTTCCCCGATCCTCACTATCCGTCAGAATGATTGCCACCATCAGATGGGGGCACCTGTACAGATGGAGTCATCATTCTTTATAAAGCCCAAGTGCAATGTCGGTCGGGATTGTCCCTTCCATGCGTCACCGTAGGTGCATACAAATCTTTAAGGGGTGCCTTTATTGATTTATCACGCTAACTGTTTGATTTATTTGGAGCTGTCGACGATGTATTTTGATAACGTTGAGAATTAGCGTTTAGCATAAATAGTGCATTGAAATTGGGATGGTACGTGTTTTATATAAATATACTTATTTAATTTGTAGATTGGTAATGCTGTTGATAAGATTCTGATTCAGATTCAGTCCATTTAATGTCAAGGACAAATGTCAAAAATACAAAGATCAGATTAAACAAAGAACAAAATAAAATTGGAATAACATTAATAATTGTAATATACATTAAAATAAAGACCTAAAAAAATAAAAAATGTTATGTCATGTCAGTCATCGTTATAAAATTCACTAACACCCTAGTTCGGTCTAATAACTCAAAAAACATGCTTCTACTTCTTCCTAATCAGGATATAAAACTGAATTACAGACATTAAAGATGTCACCCTGCGTCCCGTAGTTATATTTAGATAAAATAAAGATAAAGATAAAATAATTTAGATAAAATAAAGATAAAGATAAAAACCGGCCAAGTGCGAGTCGGACTCGCGCGCAAAGGGTTCCGTACCATTATCAATTTATTATTAAAAAAATACAGTTAAATCAACCGACCTCAAAAACTATAGGAGATAATTTTATCAAACCAAAAATCGTTGATAGAGTTTATTAATGTGCATAACATATATTTTTTTCAGAATTTTATATCGCGTAGTTTAAAAAATAGAGGGGGGGGACACATTTTTCAGACTTTGAGACCTGATATCTCGAAAACGATTTGCTTAAATAAAAATGTGATGTATAAACCTTCATATCATTTTCAAAGACCTTTCTATTAATACCCCACACGCTTATGTACAACTAAAAAAAAAATCTATCCCTCAGTTACATGTATGGAAGGCCCCCACCCCAATGGTTTTTTTTGCAATTTAGTATCACATTCCTGTAGCGGTTCATACAACACATATCCTTATCAAATTTCGTTACTGTAGCATTTATAGTTTCCGAGTAAATTGGCTATGACAGACGGACAGACGGACAGACGGACATGACGAATCTATAAGGGTTCCGTTTTTGCCATTTTGGCTACGGAACCCTAAAAATGAGTTTATTGCACAAATACACAAAGAGTTACTTATACAAAATGTTGCTATACATAAGTAAGTGCTTAGGGAGTGAGAAGCCGAAGTAACACATTTTGTGACGTCGTTAAGCGAAATAGTGAAAATATTTTTTTAGTACAGATGGTGTGTTTTTTAGGCTCTAGTCCGAGAAGTGTGTCATTTTACGTCAGGTCTAAAACTTAGGAGGGCCATCTGTACTAAAATACGTCGTACGAGACACGTGCATAAACGAAATTCGTAACTCGTGTCGATTTAAAACACTCCTTGTCGGTCGTGTTTTAAAACATCGCCACTCGTTTCGAATTTCATGTTTTTCGCACTTGTGTCGTAATGTACTATTTTAGTGCAGTATAGATGGTGCCTTTTTTAGGCTCTAGTGCGAGAAGTGTGTCATTTTACGTCAGGTCCAAAACTTCGGAGGGCCATCTGTACTAATAAACGTCCTACGAGACTCGTGTCGATTTAAAACACTCCCTAGCTGTCGGTCGTGTTTTAAAACATCGCCACTTGTTTCGGATTTCATGTTTTTCGCACTTGTGTCGTAATGTACTACTTTGTTGTTATACCGCAAGCCCTGGCGCAATTATTTGTTTAGCTTTTGGAAAAAACGGATTACAATCTGAACATAATATTTATTTATGAAATTTGTGATGCAGATATTACAATCTAAATAATCGTAGGAATCAACGTGATACAAAAGAAGTAATCGCTAATTGATTAATGATATTGAATAACTTTTGCTAATAGGCACACCTGGCACCAATTTCACCACATTGACAAGTGCTACAATTGTAAATTTACTGTTTCTGCAATCTGGGGCGTCTATAAGCTACAGTTACCGCTTACCATCGGAAGGGCCGTGCGTTTGTTTGCCACCAACATAAAATTTAGTGCAGGAACTTTAGTAAATCAGCAGTAAATAACTACTTTTTTGCGAAGCAAAATTACAATTGTCACAAAAAACACGACAATTGTAGCAAAATTCCGACATATGCCAAACCGCGTGTCAAGATTTAATGAGAATTGTACTAAACCTTGCGACAATTGTCACGGGATTCGGAAAATAAAAAGTAGTTTATTAACGATTTAAAAACGTTATTAGAAATAATTTTATGTTGGTTGCAAACAAGCACATGGACCGTCCGATAGTAAGCGGTAGCCGTAGCCTACGGAGGCCTGTGACGTTAGTAACAATGATGTTTTACAATTGTCAGACTTGTAATTATGGTGAAATAGGCCACTGATGAAATCACTTTTACGACAAACTAATTCCCTTCCAGGCTAAAGCTAGCATTTATTTTATAAATAGGAACCTATTCGAATGTTATAAACCGAGTTATCTCAGTCAGTTTGTCAGGCGCCTCATCCGCTTTAACTTTAAACCTCTATCCTCATGATGTATTTAGCTCACAATTTGTTTTATCGTCCATTACGAGCAGTTCCGAGGTATATTTTACGGATTTACGTACCGTAGCACGACTGTTCACCCAATTCTGACGAAAAGGTTGTAAGTGCTTATGGACTTCGTTGGAACTTAGGGCAATTTAGGTCGGGATGAGTATATTTTACTGCGACATCCTAGTGATTCAGACGTGGCTGGGCCTATTACGAGCGTATGTTGGATATGTAGCGTGGAATGTAGGTCCAGTTGAATTGTTTGACTATAACTAGTATTGCTTCTATGGGATGTGATACACACTTTGGCATCGAAATAGTATACGATTGGCAGTAAGCGGTTTCAGGTTATATATGGGGGTTACAACATGCTGCAACTTAATTTTGCATATGTTGTTATGGAATGACGTTGATTTTGCATAATGAAATATAACTATTGTTTCGCTGAATATCACTTTTGACACCTAGATTATTATTATATTTGGATGTCATATACCAAAGAAAAAACGACCAAGATCTCGTTATCGATCAAGAAAGTATTAAAATAGTATATTGTGGTCCGTTCTAGAATCCTTAAACTAGGAAAAAGCGTAACAACGTTTCGAAACCAGCCGGCGGCCATGAGCATGTTGGGCTGTGCATAGTTAATGTAGGAGCTGGTAGTTCATCAGTAGACCCCGGATTGTTGTCGCGGTTACGTCACAATAGGGTGATTTGGAGAGTAAATGGAAGGGTTGAAAAAAATTATACATAAATTATAAGATAAGATAATGTAAGAAAAGACATATTGTGTAAATTAATACGAGATTGTACTTATTATTTTATGGTATAAATAAACCAAACAGTTTATATCTAAGGTCAAACTTTATACAGGTTTATATAGTTTGCATACATTGATAAAATTAAGTCTAATATTTATGTAGTTATGTTCCATTTACTGAACAGTGGAACGAAATTATTATTCGGCCAGTCAGTTTTTTTATCGAAAACTAGTAAACTTAATATAAAACAATTCACTGGAAAAATTTTATTATGGATTTATTCATATTTATTCGTTTACGTACTTACCTATAGTAAATAAAATTATGTTTTCTTTGGTGAAACTAATATAATTTTTTATAATTTATGTATCATTTTTTTCTACCGTTCCATTTACTCCCTAAATCACCCTATACGTCACCGCAACAACAATCCGGGGTATATTCATCAGTTGATCACCCGTCATAAAACCTAGACTTAAAATGAATGAAATCTATCTAATATCTCCGGCGTATTTTCATATAAAAAAATACTTGCATCCTTTTGGAATGAAAGTTTTTCAGGGATATCTCGAAAACTTTAGAACTTCTAAAGTTACATAACAATTTTGTTGATAATAGTAGAATACTTATTGCAATTTTGTCTTTTTCAACATTTTTGACTTGCATTTTAATACATACGAGTATTTGATCCTGTAGTTCTTAAGTTAGCGAAAAGAGGACTTCGTTCTGTTTTTAGTACACATTTATTTTATTATTTTGTACAACATTTATTTGTCAGTCTTACAACTATGGCGGGATGGGTGATTTATTTGACTTAAATCCAGCGATGCCTTGCTGCAGCAATTTCATTCCGTCTTCCGAAATCTTCCACAACTTAGGGTAATCTTTTTTGAAGTCCTCGTACCATTTGTTGACCTGTATAAATATATGGTTTAGTAAACAGGTATAAAAGTTAAATATTTTACTTTCTCCTGATTTTCTTCGTTGGTCTTTTCAAGAGTATAATATGACGGGTACTGTACTGTATAGATAGATAGTCCAACGAGAGTTGAGGTTACGCATACACCAATATTTCATATAAACTCAACAGTACAATGTGCATCAAGGGAGGTAAGTACGGAATTACTAACGAGAGTGTTAGAAGCCCGACGCCGTAGGCGGAAGTCTTTTAATGACTCGAGTTAGTATTCCGCTTACCGACCGTGATGCGTACAATGTTTTTCATCACGCTTGCCGCCAAAAAAATAAGTTTTAAGACAAAAAAAGATTAAATGACGTACTGACATTTCTATTACTCCCTAAGGAATTTCACTTTTCTATTACTCCCGCTATTAAGTGTGATGAAAAAGGAATTTAAAGTTACTGTTATTTTTCGTACTGCTAGCAAACTTAATTGCAACTTGATTGGCCAAAAAGTTTGTTCACGGGATTTTGTCTATAATAATTTTGTCGCTAGTCACATTAAATTAGTAATTCATTGGCTATATTTTTGCAATTAGTACTTTAGTTAGATGTGTTTTAATCATTCACCTCAACCGTGCTGAAACTATTATCTATACACGTACAGTCAGGGGCATAAATATATATGCGATTTTAAGCCTTATGCTACAGACATATGTAAAAAAGTGTACAGATATTTTTGCTATTGACTGTACCTAGATTACGCAAACGTACATTTTTCCTTTTTAATGTTTTCTTATTTTGTATGGTGTTTTTCCATAGTAACGTCAATCCAGAAGCGAATTCAAAAATATATTCTTCTATTATTGTCCTAAATATTATGTAGAATCAACAGACAAATATCAAAATCGCTTACTTTTTCATACTTAGAGAAGTCAAAGCCAATAGTCTCGAGGGTAATAGTGGAGTTGATGAGCTGGAAATCTGCGATGGTGAGGTGGTCGGCGGCGGCGTATCTGGTTCCAGTACGTGTCAGGTACGTCTCGAACAAGTCTAGGGCTATATGCACTTTCTTCAGGGTTTCCGGTGTGCGTTTATAATCGCCTGGCAATGCTGGCATAATCTGAAGGGGGTTGTCACAGAATTAGATTTGGATAGAAGAAACAAGTTCATTCATTTGTATGGCTGCCGAGCGTGTCAGATTTTGTACTGAAGTTGTTACTTGTCTATGATTTTAAATATGTCTCAGGCCCTTGAGTATTCATATTTTTGTTGCTATTAATATTACTTAAGGAGGCATTATTAATGTTTTTGATCACTTCAACTTACAAAATTTGACGCCCGAAAGCTGCAAGCTGCGATTAAAGACGGACAACTCAGTGGATTTCACTGAGTTCATTTGACACGCTAAGTAGATACGTTTGCTTGTTCTATGGTATATATGACATCTGTGGGGGTTGTAATTATAATGAGCAATTAACATTTCCTGTTGCGGATCATGCATTGAGCGCTGGAAACTCCCGAAGGGAGTTCTCTGTTGGAGGTCCATTTTCGCTACAAAGCGGAAAAATCATGGGATCGGCTACGAGCGTAGCGCGTAGCACTCGTTGACAATGAAAGTGTTAACGTACAGCAGTGTTATTCACTAAGGAAACCGCCTTGCTGTCAGCGCTGTGTCAGTGCTGCGGCAGCGTCGAGCCTAAAAATGGTATTCACTAATGTACTTTAAACGACACTAGTGCTCGGCGACGAATGCGGCGTGAGCTGGAACTACATTGCGTCGAAAGTTTGACGTTTAATGTATGAACTTCGCATTCTCTAACGAAAAACAACGACGAACTCGCCCACAACCTCGCTCACAGCCTCGATTCCTAATGTCAAATCAAACAGCCAGGATTTTAGACAAGGCTGTCTCGACATCGAGCTCGTTGACGAACGCAGCGTCGAATGTGTCAATAAGAGAATAGCATAGCAGGTTATAAGATTACGTAATATAGCGCATCGCAGTTCTGTGTCTAGTATTATGATGATATTGTCCATCATAAATCTTCCACAAACGAATGATCAGTGACAGTTCAACCTCTTAGTCGAGTACGACACCCAGGGAAGAGTAGGGATATTGAAAAATGTATTTTTAGTACAGATGGTGCCTTTTTTAGGCTCTAGTGCAAGAAGTGTATCATTTTACGTCAGGTCCAAAACTTCGGAGGGCCATCTGCACTAAAAAACGCCGTACGAGACGCGTGCAAAACGAAATTCGTAACTCGTGTTGATTTAAAACTCTCCCTATCGATCGTGTTTTAAAACATCGCCACTAACTTCGAATTTCATGTTTTTCGCACTTGTGTCGTAATGTACTATTTTAATATATTAATGACCTCAAAAACAAGAGGACATGCACAATAACGCCTTGACTGGTAACAGTGGTTTTATGGTATTCTAAATCATCTTAGTTATTGGCTGGTTCGATGAATTCGATGATGAAGGTGATGAAGTAAAAATCTTGGTGAGTAAAGTTCAGTTTGAGAATTTTTGACAAGAGTAGAAAAAATTAGAATCAAAGGAACTCACCGTGTTCAATAAATTCGGATAGTACGTGGAGAGGTTGAAGCATAATCTGTGGTTTACTAAGGCCCTGGAACACGTTAGCAGTTAGTTTAGTTAAGTTTCCTGTACTGTTTCACTAAGTAAAATCCAATGCCAGTGACACACATGTGTGACCGAAAAGATTGTACTCTCTCCTATGCCGGCGACACAGCTTAGGACTTGTGTCAAAAAAAGTTCGTATTTCTATGACACTGGCATAGGAGTGAGAGCTTGATTAATGCTAGTGGCATAAGAATAAGATTACTTTGACCACGTATGTGTGTCACTGGCATAGGAGTACAGTTTTTTCGGTCATATATGCGTGTCACCGGCGTCGAACGTGTTAATAAGGTAAATGTACCACTGGCTCAACGTTAACTTATGGAGATGCCATGATTTTCTAACGCTTGCAGAGAAATGTAGATCATGTTCGTGAACTTTTCATCAGTGTGAAAGTGACAACGAACACAGCGACAAGCTTTGACAAAATTGTTAGTAACCTGGTGGCTCGCATAGAAACGTATCGTAGATTTTACGAGTATATTCGTAAAAAATACTATATAAGGGTCATACAGCGTTCGTGAAAACGGACGTCTTTTCTGTGGACATTGCGAAAGTTAACGGTTCTGGAATATACAACTTAGGTTTTCGCCACATAACTTTTAAGAACCAGAAGCCACATATCGGTTTTTTTCGTCCAACAAGGAAATTAGGGTTGTAGAGCCCTTAATTTTCATATGTCCACACGAAATAAATCTGTATGACCCATAATTTGGATGACATCTTTTAAAGCCTATTGAAGTGATTATACGTTCTAGTGTATGCTAAGTTATTGTTTATTTAATTATGAATAATTGAAACGATGTTTTTACGAATCGATAGCGTACTGCGGGTGAGAAGCTACAGATTATACAGCACATTTTAAATCTCCCATTCACTGTGTGCTAATATATTTTTTTGTCAATTTTATATTTAGAATGGACATTACGCTAAGTTTTGTATAAATATTTTCGTGACTAATTTCTATCTGATACAAAAAATAAAAATAGCAATTTCACAGTAACACAATAGTGAAAATATTAATTAACTTGATATCTTCAAGAATCTAACATGGCATAAACACGGCATATTGGGTTAGAATTGACAGTATTGTACCTGAGCTGTGGATCCAGGGGGTAAAGCGTGGAGCCTGCCGCGTACTTGTCGCAGATGTACTGCAGCATGGCGTTGCTCTCACCGAGAAAGAACCCATCGTCGTCCAACACAGGGATCTCTTTTTGTGGGTTCATCTGGATATTTCGGTAAGACACGTTTTGAAGAGTAGAGGATATGACAGCAATGGGTGGTATTTGTTATTAGAAATGATCGGAACTATGGGAGTAGTAAATTTGCAAGTTTGGGATTGCGATGTATAGTTTAAATGGGACTCTAATTAACCTTTTGGACGCCAACGACTGATATATTGGCACCGCAGGTTCAACGCCAAAGACCGATATACAGGGTGCCCATGAGGAAAGGGAAAAAAATCAACAGCGGATTTCTGACCAAATTTGAAGTTAAAAATGTCATATGAAGTTTTCTGGATTCAGTCTATTTTAAGAGAAAATTAGATTTTTTCTTAAAACCGTTTTAGACCGTTTTGTCATTTTGTCACCATGTTGTCTTAGTCTTGTCACACTTAATTGACAGACATCAAATGAACAAAAATATCTTTAACTACCTAGCAAATGTAAAAAAAAAAACTTTAAAGTGCATTTGGTGCGATAGTTTGATTAATAAAATCCCTTTTTTGTGTATTAAGGCATTCGAAACATAAAAAAAAAACTAAAAAAAAAAAATTTTTTTTTGCAGATTTGACCAAAACTGATTTAACATTTTTTGCTTCTTTTAGTCTTAGGAATATGCTGTTAGAATTTTTACCTTTCCTCGTGGGCACCTTGTATAAGTCCCACAGACCAATATAGACCTACATGCAAGTGTGTAAAATTCAATTTCAATTTTGACATTTTGCTGGTGGCGTGTGAGTGACAGTTTTTGTATTTGACATGGCGTCAAAAAGGTTAACAATAATATTAAAAATTTTTTGGTTGTAAGTGTTCAAGCTATTTTTTTTTATAAATATTAAGTTTTATCCCATAGGTCACTGGTTTTAAACAGATACAACATCTCATTCAAAGAAAGAACTGAGAGTGTAGCTAAGATGCGAATCGATAACACTTGTTGAACGAAACTCAAAAATGTATTTTTCGCACTAGTAAAAAAGAGTCCAGTAAGAGAAGAGAAGTACGCTACGTTAGCGTTTGCCATCATGGCTACGCAGTATGTAATTGTGACGGTTTGGCCTTTACTTCCTGGATTTATGACCACTGGATCGAATTCCACAATCTACATTAAGTTCTCTTAACAGTCTTCAAAACTGTCTCTCAATCTGGCGAAAGTAAATAGATACGTGTTAGTTATGGAAATCAGGACACATCGGAATTTAAACCAGAATAAGGGAAGGGTATAAGCAACATCCAATTTCAAACCATGGGACGTAAAGTATAGTATGTGTCACTACACATACTATACTTTACGATTCAGAGAGAGAGATCGTGTAATTCACATCCTAAATTACCCAAACTTATTCCAAAATCCCGCGCTGATGCGCTAGGAGATGGAGGAGGATGTGGATGTCGAGTATCGATGAAAAATTGCTAACGTAACGAGATATGAAACTTACCTTCTCATACTCGGCAGTCTTGTGCTCGCCGTTCCAATAATCGACGTCGATCAGCTCGAAGGGTATTTCCAGCTGAACCAGGGCTTGCCGCACCGACAGCGACGGCGGTCCGTCCGCCAACACGTATAATTTGAGCACCATCCTCCTGTATATGTATCGGTGTCTATAACAGTGTGGAAATAGAGCTAGGCTTAAAACATGATAGGTGCAACGGTGTCGCCGCGGGATAGACTATCCGTCCCTCTTTTATTAATGTAGGAGTCCATCAACATGTTACACGCTCATTCTAGCGTCAGTTCAGTCCAACAACCCTTTTGTCTGTTGGTTGACATCAGGTGAATTTGTAGAATCACAAAATTTGAAGAGTCAGAAAATCGTCTATGCTCTGCCTACCCTGAGGACTTGGATGGATTGCCTCTATCTATGCCAGTAATTACACCAGCTATCTTACCCCCAAACTGAAACACAGCAGCGCAAACTCTGCTATTTAGCGGCAGGTTAACGGGTAAGACGGTGGTAGCTATCCGGGCGGACCCTGCACGAGGCCCTACCACCAGCAAAAATTATTCAATTAATTTTAGTTCCGAAATATTTTGTATTTCATAGGTCTCCTCTTATCTAACTACCTATGCGTGATAGATAGCACCACTATGATGACGCTACCCATCATGAAATTCATGAATCTTGATTAAATGAATGATCAGTGACATTTCGATCCCTAATCGAATCTTACGACACCTACGGGAAGAGTTGGGGTGACAAATGTATTTTTATTTTCTGCCGTCACCGCACGGATTATTTTTCCGTTACCATTAAACTTTGTATGGCGGTAACGAAACAGAAAGAACTAAAAATGTATGAACATTCTGGAGAATTGTTTTGCCTGTTACGATCGAAAAAGCCTTCTGATTCTGAGTAGAAAAACGTTAAAAAGTCCTACATATGTATGGGCATTTTCACTTCTAGGGACTCCTAATTGTCATTACAAAGCTGACATCGAAGTTAACTTTTTTGTGAGAGTTAAGTTAATTGGGTGTCCCTAGAAGTGAAAATGCCCGTATATGTATCTTAACATAAAGTCTAGTACCACTTTGGCGAGAAAGTTCTACGTATTGTTTAATCTGAAGGTGATGTCACCAGTTTAGAAGGTAGATATAATATTGTGGAACTAACCCAGATTCACTTTTGTGGTATAAAACTGCACACTTGACGTCTGTTGCAAGCGATGTTAGAACCTGTACTATTAACAAATGATGATGTGGCTTATTTATATTTTATACTTATCTTATCTTTGTCGTAGCCAATAAAACAATATTTAGGGTTCCTTAGCCAAATGATAAAAAAGTTTTATCTCTACAAAAATGGAGAATTAAAATTATTTTTTAAATCATTGTTTATCTACTCGTATCACAATCTTAAAATTACTGTCAATAGATAAATTTTCTAGTATCTGCTGTGTGGTGGTATACGGATCCTTCGAAGTGTCAGACCGATCTGACGTCATATTATTACACAATATTCTGTAATACCTATACAGGGTGTGATCATTTGATTTGATTTGATTTGATTTATTTATCTCACAAAATAAATTACACTATAAATTATGATACACTAATCTACATGAATTTAAATTAAATTCATTAACTGTATTCCGTAAATGTAACAGATATCAGAAGACTTAACACTAATTTTGAAGGAGCCTTACCGAATGATTCAAACCACATGAATTAATATACTATATTTTCTTAGTGAAAGATTGTATTAACTGGTACATAATAAGAGGCATTAGACACGAGTGTGAGTATATGAAACGAACCACATGTGAGTTTCATTAATGCCAAATTATGGACAGTCCCATGACTTTTTCTATAACAGCAAAAAATCTAGTTGGCGGCTGAGTTTGAATTCTGCGATATAATATATATGATACATACAAGGGTTCTTTTCAATGTTTATAAATAAATAAAAATCTTTGCTTTCTTCTGTCCTTGACAAGTTTCCCCTCTGCGTTGGAGGGCAAGATAGTTCCTTTTCGTAAAAACTAATGCCTTCACCCATTCTGGAGATTTGGTTGCCAAACGGATCCAATGGTTCTGGAGATGTGGTTAATGCCGAGAAGAACTTTAGAATCATTTTAATATGGATAAGCTGACAAAGCAGTTAATCATACAATAAATCATAATCCTTATTTACTTAACTAGACCTATTAAATGTTACTTATTGTTATAATTAGACTCATTGTATAGGGTAATTTAGACATCAGTTTAGAGTTATCTGATATACAGGTTGACCAAAAAATAAGTGCATTTCCGCTGCCAGTGAGGCTTTGGGAAGCAGAATAAGTCCACCCTAATGGACTTTTTTTAGAAATGCGTTCAAATTTCCGAAGTAATAGAATTAAATCGACTCTTGAGACTTTCAAAAACCTCCGAGGGTATCTATTTTAAGTTCGTAAATCTCACAAGCAACGGGGCTGCTCTTATTTTTTGGCCACGTTGTATATTATACTCGTATCTACCGTATATTTGCATGGCTACACTTCACGATTTGCATCCTGTATATGCTACGTCCGTTTACATGACAAGACAAGAGCTAAAACTGATTATGATAACTCGTGCGTAATCAGATCACACATTATCATTTTGCGAATGCGGCAAATTTGCGAAATCCGTCATAAAACTTCGGCGGAAAGAACTTTATAGGGGGCCATAACTCGGGTATTTGTTCTACACTGAAAAATGCTAAGTTTGGATTTACCAGATCTTGCGGAATTCTAACCCGAAATTAAGGTTGAATTCTGTCCTATCACAATTTTTTATTTTATTTTACTAAACGTTTTATGTTGGTATTCTACTAAATTAATTTGGTTGATTACACCAGATTTTTGTTGATTACACCAGTAGTGTTATTCACTAAGGAAACCGCCTTGCTGTCAGCGCTGTGTCAGTGCTGCGGCAGCGTCGAGCCTAAAAATGGTATTCACTAATGTACTTTAAACGACACTTAGTGCTCGGCGACGAATGCGGCGTGAGCTGGAACTACATTGCGTCGAAAGTTTGACGTTTAATGTATGAACTTCGTATTCTCTAACGAAAAACAGCGACGAACTCGCCCACAACCTCGCTCACAGCCTCGATTCCTAATGTCAAATCAAATAGCTAGGATTTTAGACAAGGCTGTCTCGACATCGAGCTCGTTGACGAACGCAGCGTCGAATGTGTCAATAAGAGAATAGCATAGCAGTTGTTTGGTATAATGTACAATGTTCTTTGTTGATTTAGACCAGAACTCTGGTATCGACTTCAACCTTTTTAGTTTTGTAATTTAGTAGATTTGTTATATATTTCAAAGTTTCCTCGTAATATAGCCAACCTAAGTCACTTTGGTAAATATTTTTTTCAGTGTACATTGCTCAGACTCGAGCAGAGTTTTATCATTTTGTTCTACTCACTCACTGGTAATATTAAATTCCTTTTCATCACACTTGCTGTCTAAGCGCGCCATTGCTTGCGCGCGTAGCGGGAGTAATAGAAAAGTGAAATTCCCTAGGGAGTAATAGAAATGTCAGTACGTCATCTAATAATGTTATGTCTTCAAAATTATTTTTTAGTCGGCAAGTGTGATGAAAAACATTGTATGCATCACGGTCGGTAAGCGGAATACTAACTCGAGTCATAAAAGCCCTCCGCCTGACGGCGTCGGGCTTCTAACACTCTCGTTAGTAATTCCATACTTACCTCCCTTGATGCACAATGTACTATTATTTGTCTGGAACAATCATCGAGGTTTTTTCAACTATAAAGAATTCTTCGTCAAAGAATACGGGTCGGGTATAATTTTTTTTCGTATTATTTGATTGCGAGTGTATTAGGTACTAGGTACTTTTTAAATGACTATAGAAATTGACCATAAGAGTTTCATGTCTGGGAATTTCTCGTCCTCGTCATAATTATAACGACATCTAGATATCTTCACACGTAGCAGAAATATTAATAAGGATTAATAAAATATTATTATTTATTTTAACTTCTGTTTGTAATTTCCTAAAAGTTGGTATCCAAAGGTTATCTAAAAGAGATCGCTCATTAACGATAAGGCCGCCTGTTGTTTACTTCTATCGTTCATTTTTCGATATACATATGTATAATCGGTAGTCGATAAACGAGATGTCCCTATGACAGCTCAAAAATGCTACCTGAATTCAGATGTCTGGTAATAGCCTGATGATGTGATGCTAATTCTCCAAACGTGCTCTGGGGCCCGTTTCTCGAACGTTTGTAACTTGTAATACAAGTGGAAGTCTCTTTTTAATAATATTAATTAGATAAGGACTTCCGCTTGTATTACAAGTTACAAGCTTTCGAGAAATAGGCCCCTGGGCCTCAGTGGTGACTTGTTGACTACATGGGAAACCCTTTGTACGGGATGGGAACTCCTTCAGAGTTCTACATGGGATGAAGGAGTTAAGTAAATCTTCTAAATTATTAATTTTATTTATTGTGAGCCTATAGTGTCCCACTGCTGGGCAAAGGCCTCCCCTCATTTTCTCCAATCTGATCTATGTCGACCTGACTCTGGCCACTGTTTCAAAAAGGAATCCAGCTCGTCTCGCCATCGCCGACGAGGTCTGCCGCGTCTCCGATTGGAGCTGTCGGGCTGCCATTCTGTGGCTATCTATAAATTATTAATAAATATTATGATTATTAAATCACACAATTAGCGCTGGATATGGTGCTTCTACACTGGCTATTATAAATCTGATGTACAGTGTGGTACCGTAACCCAGGTTTTTATGAAAATGGGTAATAATACGCATTAGTGGCAATCGTTTTCAAGTTTTAAGAGTTGAAAATATTTAAATTATAGATAACTTCTTCGAACAATCAATGTAACGCGTGTCCTGATCAGTTGTCAAACGTTGCGAGTGGCTGCGGACTGTCATTGTTCAGCGCTAATTAACGATTCATTTTGAAGTACATTGTTTGTTACTGCTGTACTTTTCTTAGAACATTAATTACGTTTAGAATTACAATGTTTAATCAAATAATGCTATCAGTTTGGCGAAAAATCTGTATCTCAATCCTCGGTTTCAATAAGAGCCCTCAGGGATATTTCTGTGCTATTTTTTTACGTGTTTTTATTGTTCATTACTATCACCACTTTATTTTACGTTTTATAAATCAAACGAGACTATTGTGCCAGAATAGCAGACAAACATGCGTCTGCTACAAGATAACCGTAAATGACTCCACAATGTATACGCAGTTCGTCAATTGTTTGGGAATGGTAATGACCTGATTGGTGCGACAGAATAATCGCATAAAACTGCCCGCATGATGTTAACACACTGTATAATGTTATAAAATCTATTACCTCTTTGGCATCCTATATGTATTGTTAAGTTGCGTCTTTGTTACTCGTATACTATACTTTATAAGTTATATGTAACAGCAAATGTAAAGGCACCATTACAAGACAGAAACATGAATTCGAAGAAACCCAACATTTCAAAGAATCTTTTGAAATGTTCAAAACGAAGAGCTCAATCCGAATTCAATTCTAGAATTTTTCAAAGTCAAATCTGAGACATGAATGGTACTGGAAAGTGCAATAAATTGCAGTTGCGTTCTTCAAGACCTCGGCTTTCATTTCATGGCGGTCTGTTTGCTGTCAGTAGTATAAGAGATTTTGTAGACACGTTGATACATTAAATTGGTAATTGTCATTGTCCAAAAGAAGCCACGTAGCTTTTTATTGTTTTATGTACATTGACGTTCCGAATTGCATGGACGATTTATCAATGAATTCATTCATAAACTGTCCATGCAATTTTGAACCCGACTGTACACTGTACAGTCGTCATCAGACATATCGGAGCTTATCAGGGTACTCAAAAATATCTGAGCTCGCCTCTTTTGTCCAAGCGTTAAGGTGCAAAACAAAACTTATTGCTGAAAGATGTTTTTCCTAACCAGTGCGGAAAAGCAATCTTTGCGCACGCTTCGCGTGCGTTAATTTCTCTTTTTAAAGCACTTGTTATGAAAAAAGTCGTTCGATACACGTGTAAAAACTACTTTTTAACTCGGGTGATTATCGCCCTCGTCGAAAAAATATTTTTTTGCACTTGTAACGAAATGTACTATTACCGAACTGGTTGGGGGCAAAGTAAGTGTCCTTTTCCTTGAAAGTTGCTAAAATTCAATTAAGTGCGTCAAGCTAGAAAGACCAATAGGTATATTATTATTAGGCTTAGGACTTTTCATAGCATATCGTGGTTCTAAAATCCTTGGAGCCGCTATGTGAAAAATTTTCGAAGTCAAAGTCAAAGTATATTGTAATATTCTATTCACTTTCTATAATGACTATACTGATTTATACCTACTGTCACATCGTTACTGAGTTAATTTTAATCGAACATAATTAATTTAAAAAATCGAACTTGATTTCATAAAAAGTGCATACGAAAGTTTCGAATCTTTTGTATATAAATTACATGTAACTTCCGAACACTCAGCCGCATCAGTCGTGAGCTACGAACGTTTAAAAAAAAGTGGTTTTTTTTTTCAAAAATTTTTGGAGATTTCATCTTTAACAGGAAGCTATGCACCTTCTTCTCCTTACTTTAGAGTTGAAATGAGATACTAGTCCGATCATAAGCCAAGAAGGTTTTTCGATTGGGTGTCTTGGAAAAAAATAGTGCCAGTTTGACTTTACGTTTACTCCTAAGCTATTCGGCTGACTGGCATCAAGTAAATTTATATTGAAAGCTTGTTTTTTTTTGTCACGTACATCACACATCTGCAGGTAAAAATTAGTGAGAATAATTTTTTGTTTTTTTTTGTGACATCCTTTCAACTCACCAAAAAATAGTCCGGTCTTACCCGGGTGTACCTTATACGTAGTATAAACAGTATAATGAAATAGGTATATACGTGCATTTTATAATAGTAGTGGTTTACGTGTAAAATACTTTTTTTTTTTTTTGAATTATGATACTCCGAATGTATTGGCTCTAGTACAAACACGTGACTTTTCATTTTGCTCAGACTAAATCTCAATATCGGTTGACTAAACAGTTCAAATTATAAATTATGGTAAAATACTTATAAATTGGAATCATTAATCTATGCTCTATGTGATATCAACGTGAAGTGAAGTCTATTTACTTCAAAGGTAACGTCAGATTTGTTTCTTGTTCGGAAGTTACATGTAATCTATACGAAAGATTCGAAACTTTCGAGAAAACAACATGATACTTTCTCCATTTTCATCGCTATTTAAGACTTTCTAGTTTGTTTTGAACACTAATTTGTCTAGTTATTTATGGTTTCTGTTCTGATATAAGTAGGTAACTAATTTAGTATTTTTTATGATATCAAGTACGTTTTCTAAAATTAATTGCGTTCGATTAAAATTAATTCAGTAACGATGTGACAGTATGTATAAATCATTATATTTAATATTACAATATACTTTGACTTTGACTTCGAAAATTTTACACATAGCGGCTCCAAAGATTTTAGAACCACGATATGCTATGAAAATTCCTAAGCCTAATTATTATAACGAAAGTGTTTGCAATGGTAGCTTGCCCTGATGCTGCATTGTAAAAAATTACTTCATTCGCCTTTGAGCGAGCGTGTGATCAATTTACAGAGTTACGACCGCTTTCTTATGCTAATTGAATTAGTTGATATAAATTAATAAACTGATTATGATTCACTATTAGCCTAATGAGTTCATTATATGAATACCTACGAGCTATTGAAATATAAGCAAAGTATATAGTTCAAAATTGCATAAGATCGAAAATACCAATGAAATATTTTATGGTAGGAGATCATAAATAAGTATGCTCTTGAAATGACAGCCGATTTGAAATTAATAATGATTAAGTTACAAGCGTAGTTGACGGCAATCCCAGTCCAAACCTCAACAGAGACTCCAAACTTGTCGAAACTAATAAATAAATAAACCCTTAAGCAACAAATTTAAAGGTCTTCGGGGAGCTATAGCCGCCCTTCGAATTAAACTCGGTAATAACTTGAGAACTCCACAATATGTTCCGACGTAGGGCGTCTCTATCAGTGACTTTGGAATTGATCAAAATAGGTGGGATAGTAACAAGTAATCATTTTAATTTGGTTAACTTCAGCAACTGCAGTAATAGTTTGCGTTACGGCACAAGTGAGAATATAAAAACATGAACGGATTTCCTTTTTGCACGTGTCTCGTACGACGAAAGTACAAATGGCCCTCCGATGTTTTGGACCTGACGTAAAATGAGCCACTTTTCGCACTGGCGCCTAAAAAGGCCAAAATAGTATTTTATATAACTGTAACAATATGAAGGCTATATAAGTTGAGTACCGGGTTTAGGCCACGAGGCTTGCCGACCGTTTATTTTGATTTTAACATCAAAAAAATATACACAAAATTAAATGCATGGAAAATAGACTTTTCACTAAATTCTCCATACAAAATACCAATTTCATAGGTAATGACCTAGTACTATTAGTCTAAAATGAATTTTCATAGTTCTTTTCCGCACGTCCTGGTTGGTCCTGCCGATATATGTATACTATATAGTTTGATTTTCCTCGCATAATGCATTGTAAAGTGTTGTATAATACACATGTGGAAATGTAGGCTTTTTTCGGGACGAGTGTCGGTTTTAAAACAAACGTTTCGCTCGTTTTTTATATAGTCACCGACACTCGTTCTGAAAAAAGCTTACATTCCACACTAGTATCATAAATAACTAACTTAATTACTATTACCTACACAAAATAAAGCAGCTTGTATTCTTATTTCCACTTTTATTATAACCGTTGCCACATTGCCAGTACGAGTATAATGCTTATAGCTTCAGAGCAACCATGAAGGAGTTAATAGCTTTATCGACAACCACTAACGTCCACCGGCGTTACTTAAAACAAATAGAACTCCATGAAATATGCACAGTTTTTCTACCGTTTGCGTGGACCTGTCATATGCAGGAATCGATTGACACTATAGCGCAACTTTGCACTTTGTTCCCGTCAAATTTAGGTTTAACATTGGCAAGCTGTCGCATTAGTTGTTACGAATTGTCAGTGCTCTAGGGATTTATACACGTTCGTACGTTTTAGTGTTTTGAAGTGAAGACTTGAAAATAGTGAATATTTTCATGAAGCTTTTATTTTAAGAGGGCTAAATGAGTTAATAAACTGAATGCATGTATGACCTGCTGAATATTTCCTTTTCTTCTTACTTTCTCTTAATTTGTAATATGTGTGTAGCTCTCCTAAAAAATATGATAATATGTTTATTTATTTGATTAATTTGCCGTGCACCGCTAGGGTCGGACTTTTAAAAACTGTTTGATCTCGACATGTACTACATTTACAAGCGTTGCCAAGTTGCCAAGCCTTCAACGCAGCGTAGAGTTGCCGAGCTTGCAGACGATTATGTGATGCATACGTCTTAGGAGTGTGGCTTAAGGTTGTAGTACCTTCGAAACATTACGTACAGATGTCGCTAGTGATTAGATTCACAATACCATTGGAAAAATTCGCTGTGATCGACGGAAGGTCGTCTGGTGTAATTGGTAGCACGTTGGACCGGCAATCCAGAGGCAGCGGGTTCGAATCCCGTGACAACCAGAGTCTTTCGTAGTTGATTTTTTCTATGGTAAGCACATCTGTTACGACATTGTGGGATTATCCGCATTGTAAAAAAAGTAACTTCAATATCAATTTGTTTAATTATAAAAATAAATTGATGTTTTCTAATCTTGTATTGATTACAGCGCCCTCTCTAGCAAATTCAACGCAGCGTAGAGTTGCCGAGCTTGCAGACGATTATGTGATGCATACGTCTTAGGAGTGTGGCTTAAGGTTGTAGTACCTTCGAAACATTACGTACAGATGTCGCTAGTGATTAGATTCACAATACCATTGGAAAAATTC
This sequence comes from Thaumatotibia leucotreta, assembly GCA_025490895.1. Taxonomy (NCBI): domain Eukaryota; kingdom Metazoa; phylum Arthropoda; class Insecta; order Lepidoptera; family Tortricidae; genus Thaumatotibia; species Thaumatotibia leucotreta. Next base: position 25,990 of record JALPQI010020246.1, read on the forward strand.
GCTGTGATCGACGGAAGGTCGTCTGGTGTAATTGGTAGCACGTTGGACCGGCAATCCAGAGGCAGCGGGTTCGAATCCCGTGACAACCAGAGTCTTTCGTAGTTGATTTTTTCTATGGTAAGCACATCTGTTACGACATTGTGGGATTATCCGCATTGTAAAAAAAGTAACTTCAATATCAATTTGTTTAATTATAAAAATAAATTGATGTTTTCTAATCTTGTATTGATTACAGCGCCCTCTCTAGCAAATTCAACGCAGCGTAGAGTTGCCGAGCTTGCAGACGATTATGTGATGCATACGTCTTAGGAGTGTGGCTTAAGGTTGTAGTACCTTCGAAACATTACGTACAGATGTCGCTAGTGATTAGATTCACAATACCATTGGAAAAATTCGCTGTGATCGACGGAAGGTCGTCTGGTGTAATTGGTAGCACGTTGGACCGGCAATCCAGAGGCAGCGGGTTCGAATCCCGTGACAACCAGAGTCTTTCGTAGTTGATTTTTTCTATGGTAAGCACATCTGTTACGACATTGTGGGATTGCCAAGCCTTGTTATTTTCCTTTAAATTTCGTCTGACAATATTACTAAAAGACTCCTTTCATACATATAGCGTTGTATAGGTTTTGAATGATGTCCTTTGAGTGCCCTCAATAAATCGTTTTTGGTAAAAGGTTTCTTCAATCTAAATATGGGTCAGATTGTAATAAGTATCAAGAGGTTTATTTGGATATACGTCTAATAATATCTATACGTTTCGGAAAGTATGTCGAGTATGTGTAGGATCAAAACCGTTAACATATTTGTAGATTTGACCGTACATACGAATACTTAGTTTCTTTGTAGTATATTTCAGGACACGGATGGGAGAAATAATTTACTTATATCGAAGGAAAAACATCTGAGCAGGGTGCTTAGACAAGTTGCCAACCGCTAACGCCTAATCGTCAATCGTAAACGAAAGGCAGCTTTATTTACGATTGACGATTAAGCGACAAGATAACCTGTCTTTGTCGCACTAATATGAAAGAGTGACAGAGAGGGAAAACTACGATACGCTACTAAGCGCTAGCGACTTGGCTAAGCATCCAGTCCAGATCCAGACCTCTATTTTCATGTCGTTCGATTTTTTTTGTTGTATGTATGTTACCCGATATTTCCGAGAATCGTGAACAGATTTAATTTTATTTGTGATCTAACTGTTATACAAGTGATGGTCCCGTTGGCACCAAATTGATGGGAACTTGGAGAAATCGAGGGATCTCTTCAAATGTTTCAGGTTCATGTATGGCGCTTTTGGTAATTTTCATTCATTTACAAGTATTTGCATTTAGAAAATAGGATTTGATGATAGGAAACGAATGATGGAAACCACAGATGATAGGATCTTGAAGAAATCGGTTGATGTTGGTTGTTTTTAAATTCTTAATTTGGTGATTATTACGTGTAGATATTTTGACTACCGTGACCGGTCAGATATATCCGACGGGGATTGTACATGAAACAATCGGGTACCTATATGTGCATGCCTGTAGTGTGTGGTCAATGTCGCACGCCCAGCGGCTTTTATCCCAAATGTGAATAATGAATATCGCCACACTGTTCAAATGATACTGCGCTACGGCTGCAATTCTGTACTTTTGCCATTTATTCGATTAACTGTAACCAATTGCTTTTAAGTTAACAAAACGCGGTTTTAGTAAAATGGTTCATTGAATGGTAACTACAACTACAAAAACTATTCGCGCTTTTCTTGAGGCAGTACAAATTCTAATAATCCTTAAATGACAATAGTTTATTCTACAACATCTGGAATTAATTTCTTCCATTAAAATGATATCTAAAAATGAAAACAAAATTATTAGCGAATAGGTATTGATTGTATAAAGGACCGATTCCGAAGTGACCGGACGAATTACATGCCTATTTGTTTGTGCAATGAATGAACATACATTTAACGTAATTTGAATTTTTGTCGTGGTTTATGCGCCGAACTCATTGTATACATACCTACTCAAATTGTTTTCCTGTAATTATATCTATTACCTACGTCAAATTGTCACGTTTCCGAATCTTGGAACTATTTGTTACAATCGTACTTGTCACACATCAGATAAAATGTACAGAATTCCCCACCGCACGCTACCCCGCGGTCTCGTAAAACCGAATTGTCAATTTAAATTTAATCTACTTTATGGAGTGCGCGAGCGGCACCTTACATGCACTATTACACAGTTATTCCATTATTACAATTTTACTTTGCTCCGAGTTGTTGTTTTTATATGACATTTTTATTTGATTTACTTCAAATTGGGTTCGAAATTATGAAGCTTTTCTATTTGCACCCTATAAAAAAGTATCAAGCATTCATTCTCCTTTTTTATGTTATTATTTACTAGCGACCCGCCCCGGCTTCGCACGGGTACTATACCTAGGTACATAAAAACCTTCCTCTTGAATTATTCTACCTATTAAAAAAATCTCATCAAAATCTGTTCCGTAGTTTTAAAGATTTAAGCGTACAAAGGGACATAGGGACAGAAAAAGTGACTTTATTTTATACTACTACTAATGTAGTGACTAAGGAATAGGTTTTCTAAATACGAATATTACGAATAGTCATTTGATTAAGTTGTGCGACGGTTTTTTATGTACTTTTCTTCACTAAGGTGTATTACCAGTTTACTTACTGGTTTCGCTTTTTGGTGTCATATTACGTAAATCATTTGACTTACGGGTGTTTCTATCATTTCGTGCAAATTGGGTGAATTTGGGAGAATTTTTTATTTTCATTTTTTTGTTGTGGCAATGGTAAGACTTACGAAAAAGAAACATTAATCTATAATACATTTTCAATTGTACGCAAAATTGACCGATTTATGAACAAAAGATTTTTCCAAAAGAAATGGTAATGACGTATAGAATATGGGAATGAAAATGCGATGTTGGTAATGATAGGTCAAAAAAAGAAATAACGTAGTCGAAACTTTAAGTTTGAATTTTGAGATCTTTTAATGAATAACTTGTTATATTTGGAATATACCTACTGAAAATGTAGTTTTGAATATTACTTGTTACTTTCAACAATCAGGTACATGATAAAAAACGAGAATGGTAATTAACCCTTAATAAGGCATCAGTCACACCTAAATTTTATTGGGTTTGACACATATTCATTGACAGAATAAGTTTCAAAATGAGGTGGTAAATATATTACCATTGCCTTATTAAGGGTTAACATAAGATGGTGGCAAGAATTTAATATTGAAATTAATTACCATAATTTTTAGTTCATTACCATTCTCTTTAGTATGTTAACAGTAAATTACGGTAATGACAAGAATGGTAATGACTTTTCCTTACCTTTTCTAGATGAACTCTTTAAAAATAAATGCAATTGCAGGTCCATTCATTCACTAAGCATTCGAATAGAATATTCATTATTTAAGTATTCAGAGTTCAA
>JALPQI010020247.1:0-21239 GCA_025490895.1 Thaumatotibia leucotreta
TTATGGACATCATGGCGTATTGGTAACCTGAAAATCAAAATACATTTACAGAGTGGTTGAGTTGATAGTTACGGCGTCCGTAAATGTGAGTTTGAGTGTTTATAAAGGAATGTATGAATTCATATAAGCGGGTCATACAGCACAGCGTTCGCGAAAACGGGCGTCTTTCCTGTTGAGTGGACATTACGAAAGTTAACGATTTTGGGACATCCAAATTCGGTTTTGACCACATAATTCTTAAGATCCAGAAGCCATCTATCGGCTTGTATTCGTCCAACAAGAAAATTAGGGTTCTAGAGCCTTTAATTTTGATAAGCGAAAATGCTCTAAGTGAAAATGCTCTAGACTACATTTGACTATTTCAATTTTATAATAAGGTTGGTATTTGAATCAATAGAACCAAGTCAGCACGCGAGCTTGCTAACACATGTAAAAAGCGCAAGACGACGTATATTTCAGGTTTCGCTGCTGATCTTGTTGCTAAAGAACGTGGCAAGGCTCACGAATACATAACTGGATAATCTTACCAAGACAGTTCCTCAAGCCATAACTGAACGGCATGAACTGGGCTGGATGCTTGAGAGGCTCCAAGAAGCGTTCAGGTCTGAATTTGTCAGCGTCTGTCCCCCAGTATCGAGGGTTGCGGTGCATCGCCCAGATGTTAATGACTACTCCAACTCCTTTCACCAGAGATAGACCAGAAGCTGCGAAAAAAGACTTCGTTACTTAAAAACAGAACACCCTCTGGGGGTTGGTCGGTGTTTATAGATAATTATCAATTGTGGTGGCTAATTGATCTGTCTTCTAAACACTTGCGAACTAGACTTATTATTTGGAAGTCATCATCATCATCATCAGCCTATGTTAGTCCACTGCTGGACGTAGGCCTCTCCTATTAACTATGCGTATAGACGCATTAGGAGGTAAATGCCCATAATCGCCACGCTGGGCAAGCGGATTGGCGATCGCAGTAATGTGTCCACTATGATGACGCTGCTGCCCATCATCTATCTTGTAAAATGGTCAGTGACACTTCAATCCCTTAGTCGACTCTTACGACACCCGCAGGAGGAGTTGGGGTGGTGACGAATGTATTCTTATTTGGAAGTAACAGGCTTTAAAACATGTAGACATATTTACGTACTTCTTGGAACCTATCGTGGAATATAGTTTCGAAGTCGCCATACTATTGTCGTTAAAGAAAAGGATATAGCAATGCGCTACCAAATTAACATGGACTTATAATGCATATCATCATCATCATATCAGCCGAAAGACGTCCACTGCTGAGCATAGGCCTCCACCACAAATTGCCACAATGACCGGTCTTGCGCCACCCGCATCCATTAATGTATCCCAAACTAATTTCTCCAATAAGAATGGACACAGTCAACATCATCAGCATAAATTTCAATCCACTGCTGGATAGAGGCCTCTCCTATAACCTATACGTAATATGGTCGTAATAGGTGCTAATCGCAGTAGTATGTCCAATATGATGACGTGCCCATCATCAATCTTCAATTAATAGATGATCACTTTTACAATTGGGAAGAGTTAGGGTAGTGACTGATGTATTCTTGCTGCCATTACATGCCACATGCAATCGTGTTAAATAAACCAAATTTCATGAAAATAACAAATTCAGTCATATTTACGTAGTTCAGTGTCGTTCTCAACAGCTCGCACTATGATCGGCACTGGCGGGTACACCCTCAGGGTTTCCTTTATAACGGCTTCCAGGTACTTGAGCCTCGGCAGGTCTTCCGCCGTCACGTTTCTGTCGGAGTCTCCAAAAACTTCACACAACCTTAGGGAGAAAATAACTGATATAGCTAAAACTAGATTTTTTTTCATTAATACCATTAAAACACCTAACTACAAACGCTCTCAACAATGGTCTAAAACTACATCGAATATCTTCCATTACTACATTAACTTGTTACATTAGGTAACCTATAACTAAATATTCATAGGCAAAAACTCCTCATTAATAATAATAAAAATTGGACCAAGCTAAAAATAAGATTAGGACTGATGCTTATTTAATATTACTTATTGAAATTATGGACCATAGGTACAGTTTACAGTATAGCAGATAGTTTTACGGGTCTCGAAAGATATGACGAAAAAGCAGAATAAAATCTCTATTTGGACGATCATCATGATCAACATGTTTGTCAATTAGCACGTGAGTGTGATTGGGAAATTTCCCCGTTAAATAAAACAATATTTAAAAAGTACTGTGCCCGTATTGTACCGTATTTCAGCAGTTAAGCGACAAGATGACTTTCGAAACCACTTTAAATAGTTTATTATTTACACAAAACTTACTCTTCATACACCTTATCCTGCACCTCTGGATGCCGCGACAGCATGACGACGGTGAAGGACGCAGCTACGGCAGACGTGTCCGTTCCAGCTACGCTGATCACCAATGCTTCTTCCACCAACTCGTGGTCAGTTAGCTCAGAAGATTCTAGAAGCATCTCGAGGAACGATTGTATTTTGTGTTCTTCTGTAACGTGATCGTATTGCGCATTGAGTTGAATGATTTCGAATCATGCGTGTTGTAGGTTGTCCTCCGATATCTAATGCATATTCATCATAGTTCATCATTATTTCTTTCATTTAATTGACAAGTAGAGATGTGATTAATGTTTTGTTAAAAGTTTTTAAATTGAAATGAGTGGTTTCTAGCTCATTAATTACACCTTTACCTACATTGTATGAATAAGTAGAAATATTTGGGCATGCAAATAAGACACAGTACCTACAGTTTAGACATACACGTCATAACAACTTTTAAGAACTCATGCTAAAAACTGCGATATAATGTATAGAGATGTATATCCTTTGTTTCAAGTAAGTATCTACGTGTGGATTTTTGATGTAGGTAAACGAGGTAACTAGTTTTATAATGGGCTATTTTGGACGGTGTTTGAATATAATGTGACCACAGAACTATAAATATGACAATGCCAACATTACAGACGTTGCAAACATAAACATAAGGAAAAAAATTGAATTGTATTTTCAAACAAGTTCTGAATTACCTAGCGTTTGTCTTGGAATTGTCTTGGCCGTCTGTTGAGATTCCATTCTCTTGGTCTTTATAACCTGGAAAAAATATTTTTTGTATGAAAGTGCCAGGTAAATATCGAATGGTTTCACAATGATGTTGACTTTCTGATATTAATAATTATTTAAAACCACTTTTATTTTTTGATTCAAATTGGTAACTTCGGGCTTACATTTGGTAATATAAATTATCCAAATTAAAAATCAGCAGCAACTTAACCTAACCTATATTTAAGATTGGCCCTTGTGGCCGATCTTAAATGTACCGAGGCAAAATTGTAGATTTGAAAATAAATTATTTAAAAAAAATATATAGGGTTAGTTGTGGAACATTCACACAAACGGACACAATGAAACTTTGCGATATCTCGGAAACCTGACCTTAACGGCTAGCCCCGTCTATCAAACAAAGACGAGCTTAAGGACCCTCCACAACTCCCCAGGGTGCGAGCGACGATCGCAGAAGGAGCACGTCGCTACATGCTTCAAAGCGAATTGAACCAGGAAAAGTAACAATTTTTATTTATATTTCGTAATTTTTTGTAAGAATACAGATAATTTTTTGGTAGTATTTATATTTTTATCGTATTGTATATATATTTAAGTTTATCTTAAGCTAAATACTTTTAAAATTAGTTCAAGTTTTGGCCTCGTTTTTTTATTTAGTTTAAAAGAATACCCTGGTGTCTCACAATGAAACATTTTTATGTAATGTACAATGAAACAGGTCCATGTTTCGTTGTGTACTGTACAGTTTTATTGTACACCAAATGTGAAATTGCAAAAGGTTACTATTCTATGAGACTGTTTATTTAAACATGTTTCATGTTTAGCACCTCATTATCAACCTATTAAGGCCCACTTGTATAACCTAGGGTTAAACACTGACCAGTAAAATGGTCACTTTAGCTCCTGCTGGTGAATACCTGGTTATTTGGCTAAACCCGGGTGGTACAAGAGAGTCTAAGTAGTAGATTTCTAATATTTTTGGTTGACTAGTATAATTATATTATATATTTCGCAAAATTATATGCGTAGTAACAGTTACCACTATTACTTTTAAACATATTTTTTATCTTTTAAAACATTTTTCGGTTGCTTAATGCGCCAATGTCATAAATATTCGTTAATAAATTAATCTTCCCAAGAATTTTAGTAAGAACAACCACATAATATATAATAACCCGTTTTACTACTGATTATGTAACTCTGTTTCAATGTTGGTTACCCGTGATATTTTTAGTTTACAATGAAACAGCTCACGGTGTTTCACTGAACACTATCTATTAGTACACATTGAAACAATACACTTTTTTCAAAAACATTTTAAGAATATATACGCAATTTTCAGAACTAGAGCCACTTTTTTACATACCATAAATAATTATGACTATTAGTCTATTTTATGGCAAAATATACGATTTTTTACTTTCAAATTGGCTGAGATAGGACAGTTTAAAAAGTTGAATGTTTCATTGATGGCAATAGTTTAAGAAATATGTTTAACAATAAAACATACGTACACAATAAAACAACATGATATTTATGTTGCCATAAAGTGTATGATATCTATCGTGGAGACGCCCAGGACCCTCCCGCGTTCGCCTGGGTTGCAGTCATACTACGAGGATACATAAAACATAACTTTTTTTGCAATATGTCGCAGTTATCGACGACATTGTTAAGTTACTATGAAACTTGGGTTGTATACAATGAAACATTCTTTAGGTTTCACATATCTTTGAGTGGTCTTATTAATCATTTAACAAATTAGAATCCTAGTAAACTAAAGCTACTCCAGCCTACCGTTATTATTAACTTTCCTTTATTTTGTATTCATTCCATTACATATAACACAGTTCCAATGTTGGTTAAGTCTGTTTCATAGTTCATTGGTTTGAGGTAAAAATTCAGGTGTTTCATTGAATACATGCACGAGGACACAATGAAACAAATCTCATTTTTTGTTTAAAGTTGCATAACACATACACTATTGAAAATAATTAGAAACCAAAAATGCGATTCGATAGCCAACTAAATTGTTTATCTTCGAACACAATATCTCACTTCGTAACTTCAAAAACACCAGAGATATAATGGTTTGAAATTTAGTTGTTTCATTGATCCACAACTTACCCTATATTAAAAAGAAAGCAGCAACTTTAAACTTTTTCATACATGATATAACAAAAATAATGGTGATTATATAAATACAGATCATTCAGTATCGTATTCAGTTTAGAAAAAGGTAGAAAAAACTATGTAACAAAAAAAAAATGTTCGCTCAAGTATTCCAAGTATTCCAACCCTCGATTACGCAATACTCTACTAATCATTGCTGATATTTGTGCTGAGAAGTTCTCTCACCTGTCCAACAAAATCGAACATCAGGCGCCTGCACTTCTCCGCCCGTTTATATTGCGGCAGCAGGCTATACAAGCAGTCAGCGTACAACCACGGCTGCACCATGCGGGTGGCGATTAGCTGGGTGATCTCGTCCAGGGCATCCAGAAACGCCTGGTTGGGACTGAGCTGGGCTTTCATTTCGACGCCCAGTGTAGTTTCTGCGCGAAAAATACAGCTGCTACCGTGAACTACGAAATCCGAAAATTGCGGGGATTTTTCTCTGTCAATCTAATGACGCCTTTGGAGTAACAGAGACTTTCCTAAATTTACGAACTTCGATGTTCGAGGTAGCAGGCCAGATACTTGTGTAGCTAACGAATGAGACTTATTCGCTTGAGGTTGAAAGACAAATTGATTTAAGCGACAAGTTTTGAGCTTCGCCCGAAACTCAGACCAATCGACGCAAAAAAACGCTGATTTCGAATATTGTCATCGAAAATGTCACTTCAACCAATTCGGCTTTCAGCCGTCGAAGTAATGAAACTGGCGCTTGGGGACATAAGGAGCTAGTGTTTGGGGTAAAGCAGAAGTTTCGCAACGGATTGTTTTTACAGCTTTTCACCATCATAAAAGTGTCTTAAATATGACACTCTTAGGGTACTTTTCTTGTGTCATCCATGACCATGTCCATGACTTAAGCTTAAGACCGATACTCAGAAGCTTTTATAAAATATAATGATTCAAACTTTCATGATTATCACTTATTATACTTTAACGACAAACGGGTATTAATCGCGTCAACTTACGTTTAATATTATCCTGACGTTTTGAGCATGACGTTACGTGGTCGCAGGCAGACTAATGTTATCAGGATAATAGTATTAGACGTAAGTTAACGCGATTAATACCCATTTGTCATTAAAATATAAGCTTTTATCAACGAACAAAGGAGATAAACTAAATTTCCTTATTTTCTTGGATACGGTTGAAATGTATAACGTATAAATGCCACATCAATGTAGAAATGGTTACTGTGAATGGTACTTAAGTTTGTTATGAAGCAGGCTTACCGCAAACAGCGTCAAAAGTGTAAGTCGTGAGGAACTTCCACACGGAAAATGTTCCTCGCCCCGCAGAACGTGCGACCTGATCCACCATTACTGCACTTTGCCTCGCAAACACCTCCACAAACCGATTGAGGTTCTTCATGCTGAATGTAGGCGCCAGAAGCTTTCTGCGAGGACGCCATATCGGCACTAAAAATGACAGAAAATTGTTCCGCAATCACATCCATCAGCAATCACAGGATATTAGCTGAGAAAATTTGTAATAAATAAAAGAAATAAATATCTAGAGACGGCTTACCCAAATCAATTAAGGCTTGTGATTTCGGTACTAACTAGGAGACGATATATATAATAGATACTTAAATACATAGACAGCCACGACCAAGTAACAAATATTTGTTATAAATAAATACAAAAATAATGCCATCGGCGGGATTCGAACCCGGAACCTCCAGCTTCACAGGGTCACTATCAACTAGGCTACGGAGGCAGTATTGAGTTTCCATTACTTATGCGCCCCAATTGTAATGGCCGATTTCCCACTCGATGTTCTCTACTGAAAATTGCCATCATAGTATTTATGATATGATACATGTAGCTATGTGCCTTTTGTACCGAATTTTTTGCTTAAGCACTTGATACTTGCCAGTACTTGCCACATATGTCATCAAAAAACTAGGTAGGCACTTACCTAGAGTTATAAGAAAACTCAAGTTTATAAACAGCGTAGCTGCCATAACATATTTACTTTCATGTCTACAATTACACGTTGTACGTAAATATTTATCGTCGTAATAATCATGTACAAGAATCTGAATCTACTAAACTGGAGCATAAATACTTCCATTTCCAATAAGGAACTGTAAGAATTTCATAACGTAGTCCTTGTCTAAACAGTTTTTGAGAACCACCTCTGCGGCTGCTGGATCAGCTACCACTGGAACATGAAATGTTAAGATACTTAGAAACGATAAAGTACCTGGTCAGTAGGCGTGATGGTGAAAGTGACGCGTAGCACGATAAATAGACAAAACGGGACCATCATAAGCCACCTGACCAGTTTGCGGAGCCAAGATGCCAAACGATAACGCTCAATCTTCAATCGTGAACAAAAAGCAACTAAGTTTCTTTGTCGCACTAATAAAAAAAAGTAACACGAGAGAGAAAACTACGATACGCTACTGAATGTTAGCGATTGGCAACATGGCTACGCACTCTGAACCACTTATCCGATACTTTGATCATTTAGCTTCAGTCTACATGTGAAGTGTCCACGAAAAGAACATGTATAATTGTATAGTCATTTCAAATTACAGAAGGAAAAAACACCTTACTTTTAACAGAATAAGGTGTGAATTTGCCCTGATTTTTTTAGGCACTGGACATGTTTTATCCCTGTACCCTTAATGTTTTCAATAAAATACAAAATTATGGTGAATATTTTGACATTTTTGGGTGTCGTCTGCTAAAAGATAAGGTTAATAGTGCCATGGGTATACCTAGATATTTTTCTAGCAGGAACGATAGATTGAAAAAATTAAACATCGACATAATTGTTTTCGATAAATTTTGTACTAGTCTATAAATATTAAGTAAATATATAATGAGCCGTAACTTATCGATTATTAATAAGAATGCAAATCATACTCAAAACGGTACTTTATTTTTCTTATCTCTTCTAATTAGTATCCATCAAAAGAACAAAGACTTATAAAAATCCTCTAACGCCACAGGCAATAATCAATATAAAGTATTACATTAAAAAAAATTAAAACCTAAATGGGTCCTATATTTTGATGTTACGAATTTAACATTATTTATGATTATGAATTATGAAAATGGGATGTAGGTATTCATCGATAACAGTTACGTCGATGTTACATTTTGTCAATCTCTTGTTCCTGCTAGAAAAATATCTAGGTATAGCCATGGGGCAAAAACGTCTATTCTGAAACAAATCCAACTTACAAACTCTGAAAATCAAATTAAAAACTCTGAATTAAGTAGGTACGTACGTAACAACTAACTGTAATCTCGAATAGCATAGTAAGGGAATTTAAAAAGGTTGTCTTACTGATGTAGAGCCTGTTGGCTACCCAATAAGATGCCAGTCCTCCGCGGTTGATTGTCAGACGCCCAGACTTCTGGAACACCCTCATTTGGTCTGAAACCAACAATTTATAAAAATCATTATTAAGGGCAGGACATATTGCCAGGTAGCGTGATGGCGGGTCGGCCGGTCGATGGGTGGACGATATTCGAAAGAGTACGGGTCACTTTTGGATGAGGTTAGCACCCTGAGCTATCACGCTTAGACAAGTTGCCAATCGCTAGCGCTTAAGCGTCAATCGTAAACGAATGGCAGCTACCTGTCTTTGTCGCACTGATACGAAAGAGTGACAGAGAGGAAAAACTACGACACGCTAGTAAACGCAAGCGATTGGCATCTTGGCTAAGCATCCAGGACCGGTAGCAGAGGCGTACAAGAAGATAGGCCTATGCTCAGCAGTTGGTGATAAACGGCTAAAAATGATGATGACGATGATTTATTGATCTGTGTAAGTTGATCCCAAATATGTATTGATTTACTTAAATTAAATCTTAAGGAACCATACCAAAGTGGGTACGAAATAGAATACAAAGTAACACAGACAGTAACGAATAAACTGAGGTACAAATATGCCTGGAATTTGTATCAAAACGTACCAATTGGCATCAGCAAATATAATTGCTAAGATTAATCTGATGTCTTGACATTTGTCGCCGACAAATTATTTCGCTCGTTAAAAAAAACATAAAACCCCACTTATATTATCTTATCTTATTGGTGGGGCCCTTACGGATACACTTCGACCCATTGGGATCTTTTGTGTAATTGCCCCCTGTTTCGCCAACCCCAGGGATTGTTCTATCAACTCAATATGTTTGAGGATGGACCTTAGCGGTAGCGTTTTGACCTCCTTCGGTTCCAGATAGCCGGTTAACCTTATCATATTACCCCAAGGTCCCATTTACGGTCAATGCGGTGAATTGACATGGAATTCCAGATTATATCAAGAGTTTTTACCGTTTTAATCCAATTATTAAAGTTCAATGTTACATTAAAAGAGGGATCTTGCGATCAAATTAATCAGTGTCAACGTGTTATAGTTCCTTTTCCTTAAGCTGTGAAAATATAATATATTATAATTGTCAAATATTAGGTACTTAGCCAAGATTGTAATTTTGCATCTATTATTATAATTTAAATAAACACGGACTACTGCGTACAATGTACATTCAACTACAAAAAGTATTCTCGCTTTATCATTGCAATAAGTACAGTCACGGAGACTGATTTATGTACCATTTCGTACTTCGTCATAGTGACAACAATATGAGGTTCCTAGCGATTTTTATAAAGACTCACTGTGACAAAGTCAAAAATGGTACATGAACCCATCGGCATCCTGAACCAATTTCCGTTACTGTAGATACCTAGTACTTTAAATTACAAGGAAAAACCTTAAGTAGTTTGATAAATATAACATTTACAATTAAAGTAGGTAACAATCAACATAGTTCATATAAAATGTATGGTATTAAATGATTGTGCGATTCCTGTAACTGTGACGGATATTAGAAAATAATTACCACTAATTACATCAACATATAACTTGGTCTGCGTTCAGAATATATACAATAGATAAAATGATTATTACACTTTTACATCTAAGTGCCTACGCTAGCTTGCTGGTGCAATATATAATAAATGTATACTGATCGTCAAACAAAAGGAATAGATAACAATTAGAAAATGATCTTCCTATCATCGGTACTTAATGAACCTACGTAGTTAGTTTAATTGCTTTTTGCGTAAGCAAAGTTACAATATTCCCATCAGTTTCCCTTTCAAATATTTTTGGAAAAGGGTACAAAGTGGTATAAGTCATAAGTACCAATTGACTTATATACTGGATACCTACTTTTGTAGTTAGGATTTTATTTCAAAGTATTCCATAAGCCCACTTTCATGATTTTTTTAATTTTTTTTGGACCCATGGATCAAAAGTTCGAGAAGGATGTTTTTTTTATTCTGGACAGCTTATCTCCTAAAACATTGATTAAAAAAAAACTTTTTTTGTGGGCCTTATTCTTTTTGAATGACCTATTCAACGATGCCCTAAGATTATAGCAAAATAAAAAAAAATGTCCCCACTTTACTACTAGGGAAGGTAGCCGAATTTTTTTTTCTACAGTAAATTCTACCACTTTGTCGACATGTCTAATGTATAATATAGGTATACCAAATTCCAAATTTCTAGTGCTAACGGCCACTGAGCTATGCAGACAAACGGACAGACGGACATCGCGAAACTATAAGGGTTCTTAGCTTACTAGGGAACCCTCAAAATGGAGTGTGTCAACCCTACTGTAAATAACCGACTGATTAGTTATGTTCTTATGTTATTGTGGATAGATACGAGTACTATGCGATACTAAACTATATAATAGTAAATTACTATATATTATAGAGAGCAGGACGAAAAGAGGGTTGCCGGCCGAAGACATATTATAGACGGCCGAAGTGTGTATAGTGCTTTTCTCAAACATGCAATGAAATAAACAACAAAAGCATCAATTTTTTTTATAATATGCATAGTATTGCATAGTGGCACAATGGCATGATGCCTATGCCAAAAAATTATTTTAAATTAAATTTACCTAGCCGGCCTAGGCCTTCAAGATTTGTATTAAATTCCATTAACGACCTGTTGTCCTAGTCGTACCTGAAACGTAGCCATAAGGAACATAACAACAATATTTAATTGCATGTTTGAGAAAATAATATTATTGCTGACTAGTAATAAATATGGCCCGACTTAGTTTTGACAAGCATATCAATATAAATACAGGTTAGCATAGCATAGATACTATATCTATCCATAAAAGGTACTATTGAGATAGACTAGTTATTTGATTAAATAGACAGTACGTACGACAAACTTTATTTTCCTGAATGGACGAGGAAAAGACACATTAAACCATTTATGATTATGTCAAATTATGTATAACTTTGCATAATTGGTGATGATTTACATGTTATGCCTATTTATAAACGACAACGCAACTATTTTAATCACGTACTTGCAATTGCCCTGATTTCTTAAAGTTAATGTTATATTTCTCATTGGTCATTTTCGTAGCTCAAAACTAACTAGAACTGTGAACGAATAAAATGTCCAAATTGAACATTGCATTTTTCATACAAGCGCAAAGGAAATTATATCCAATCTTCCGCGATACAGTACGTGTAGTTAATTAGTGTAATAAATAATTACTTGCGTATTTTTGCATGCATTTAATTTGAGCACCCTCCCGCCGCAAAAATAAATATGCAAATAACTATAACAAACCACCCACCACCAATAATACTATACTCGACACGTGTTTCACCTCTCTACGAGGCATCACCAGGAGTCAACAGAATGCCTCTTGTTGACTATAGTTGAGTATAGTGTTATTGGTGGTGGTTTGTAGTACTGTATCGCAGAAGAGCAAAGTAATATTGTTCATCCTTTAATATGGACTTCTGGAAGTCCATAGCGCCTGATTCAATTAATTAGTTATCGTTTATATACAGTCAGCCAAATTATGGTCTCTGATGAGCTGATGACATCTATTGCTGTACCATGAGCTGCTGTGGCATAGTTACGTGCATTTACTTTCTATCCGGCGCACTCGAGCAGGAAGGATAGAAAGTATAACGCCGTGGCGGGAGCATTCCATGAAAACATCTACTTTTTGTCGCTTACGTGTCGCTATGGTAGCTACCCTAATAAAATATGCTAGCTGCTAGGAAACACTGTCAATCTCAAAGCCTTGATATGTTATTCACCGTATGATCTTGATATGTTACCGTAACTCAGGATACTCAGCTTAGCTTCAAAAGTATTGAAAAGACCGTGTCGCTTACGACATGTTTTCATGGAATGCTCTGGCAGCTCATGGTAAGCACATTGGGTGCGTATCATCATCAGCCTATGATAGTCTACTGCTGAACATAGGTCTCTCCTATTAACTATGCGTATGGACGCATTAGAAGGTAAATGCATGGGCATTTATGGAATCACCACGCTGGGCAAGCGGATTGACGATCGCAGTAATGTGTCCACTATGATGACGCTGCTGCCCATCATGAATCTTTTATCAAATAATGGTCAAAGACACTTTAATCCCTTAGTCGACTGTTACGACACCCACAGGAGGAGTTGGGGTGGTGATAAATGTATTCTTACTGCCGTCACCACACGTTGCGTATCCAATATGCCAATCGCTAATTAAGTTGCGAACAAAACGAAAGTGTCTTTGTCGCATTAATGAAAAAGAGTGACACAGAGAAGCGTTAGCGATTAACATCTTGAGTTCTTGACTACACACTGTGTTAGTTTCATACATTTTCGAATCTAAAATAGGTAGTACATTACGATACAATGAAGTTCGAAACTAGTGGAGATAAATTAAAGCATGACCGAAGGGAGTGTTTTAAATCGACACGAGTTACGAATTTCGTTTTCGCACCAGTATCGTACGACGTTTTTCAGTACATAATATGGCCCTCCAAAGATTTGAATCTGACGTAAAATCAACCATTTCTCGCACTAGCGCGTAAAAAAACCGCCATATGTACTGAAAAAATCTTTTTTAGTACAGATGGTGCCTTTTTTAGGCTCTAGTGCGAGAAGTGGCTCATTTTACGTCAGGTCCAAAACTTTGGGGGGCCATCTGCACTAAAAAACGTCGTACGAGACACATGCAAAAACGAAATTCGTAACTCGTGTCGATTTAAAACACTCCCTGCCGGTCGTGTTTTAAAACATCGCCACTCGTTTCGAATTTCATGTTTTTCGCACTTGTGTCGTAATGTACTATTAGGAGTGTTCAGCTAACTAGGTATGTTACAATCGGAATATCCTCCGTCGACCTCACATTACTTTAACGTAATGTCCAAAAACAATGGCGTCCTTGATTCTGGGCAGTTTGGATGCAAGACCCGTTTCTGTCAACATTGACCTTAAACAAGTCGTTTAAATGTGGCAAAATGTGTTGATGTTATCTTAAATTAACCAAGTAAATCCACTGAAGTGACAAATAAGACCTTGTTGGTGTACTTTGGTATTTTATTTTGACGTTTAAGAATCATTTCATTGCATGCGAAATTAATGTAAGCAGTCAGTTTTAATCGCAAGTCATTATTTGTTACTCAATTCTTGTTTTTTTTTATTTTGTTAGTCATTACCTTGTTTTAGTATTTACTGCAGTGACAAATGTACTCAAGATCGGTCTGATGGTAATTATCATCATCATCAGCCTACATCAGTCCACTGCTGGACAAACGCCTCTCCTATTATATAATCGTATGGGCGCTTTAGAAGGTAATACCCATAATCGCCACGCTCGCTGGGCCACGCTCTTGGCGATCTCATGAGTTTGTCTACTAAGTATGATATTGATGACCCTAATGCCCATCATCTATATTCAATAAATGAATGGTCAGTGATGCTTTAATCCCTTAGTCCACTGTCTTAAGGTACATTTAGAAGAAACGAGCATTCGCTCATTCTATCCCCCATAAATTCGTTGATTTCGTAGAGTGGGGGATAGAATTAGCGAATGCTCGTTTGATCTAAATGCACCTTCACGACACCTACGGGATTAGTTGGGAACGTTGATTACTTTGACTAAAGGCCTACGCTACCTGGTGCGGGTTACCCGGAACGAACACTCGTCTAAAATGGAATTATATGAACGGCGCTAACTGAAGCGTGCATTTGCAACGGATCATAAGGCTGAAGACACTTTTATCAGCATGCTTACGCATTTTGTCCATAGAAAATGTCAGTTTAGTACGGGACCGCGTCCAGCTTTCCGCACTACGCATGCTTACACGATTCATACTAAACGGCCAATTTTATGAGACAAAATGCGTACGCATGCTGATAAATGTGTCTTCACCCTAAATTTTAACATGTACTAAAATCATAAACTTGAAGACCCTCTGAGTCAAATTGATTTGTAACTTTAAACAACCATACATACATTCTCATCAAAACTTACCTACATCACAATGTTTATTATAAACTGTTCCTTGCATTACACCACCCACGCAGTTATAATGATTTCTTCATTTCATATCATTGCCCGTTATTGTTTTAGAAAGTGAACTTTACGACTTACATATTAAAGATACGAGTATAATTAAACAGTTAAACACAGAGAATTTCATAATGATGATACCGTCGTAGTTATCCTTGCTTTCACTATGTCCAGTAATATAAGCAGGTATCCTGTTTTCTAAATCAATGTAGGTATGTCTATTTAACAAATTGTAAGAATATTAATATGCTCTTACTTAGTTTTCGTTACCTATGTATCAAGAGAAAAAAATATATCTCAGTACCTAACTCTAAATCTTAATTTTGCGTAAGATCAATTGTTATGATTAATATCTAGGTATATATTTTTCTTGCAGGGACGAAATTTGACAAAATTCAACATACTCAAAATGGATCTCTACTGAATCGGAAACTATAGATGGTACAGGGAAGCTGTCTAAGGAGACATTAGGTATTTTTTTGAGAAAACAATTTTGGCATAGTCAAAGTCAAGAAGTGTCAGTTGTACCTAAAAAATTATAATGTTGATAATTTTTTTTTACCCAGATTGACGTCATTTCATGTGTAGACAATTTTATTGTATCGGATGTAAAAAATCTGAACATACATATAGTTACGATACGAACAGTATATGTGTACGGATGGACTTAAAAATCTTCTCCGTGTTTTACCATTTGAAAAGGTTTGTATTTCTGTCATTTATTTTGTTTAATTTTAATAGATAAAATCATAAACATACCTTCATCGCTACCTCGCAGCAAGTAGGCGTGTCCTAATATCGGCCATGCCGGCAAATCCCCTGGCAGTTTCTTCGATAAGTCTGCAATCTTCTTTCCTTTGATTCCGCTGTACACCACCCACACTAACCCAACCACAAGCACGAGCAACCAAAACATTGTCACTTCATAAAGTCTAAATTACACATTTCATTCAGGTATCACATTATTTTTTTGTTTTATTTTTGCTATGCAGAACATACACGCATTCAAATTTTAATAGTCTGAATTCGCATTGAAAGATATGTTTTATTGATGTAGTTAACCGAGTAATATTTACAAAATAAAGTAATAAAAAAAATTAAATAAATAAATAATAAATAAATAAATAAATATCTTGGGACATCTTACACAAATCGACCTAGTCCCACGGTAAGCTCAATTAAGGCTTGTGATGTGGGTACCAGGCGACGATATATATAATAGATAGATACATATAGATACTTAAATACATAGACAGCCATGACCAAGGAACAAACATTTGTGATAAATAAATACACAAAGAATGCCCTCGCCGGGAATTGACTTTAACAAAAAAAAATGTTGCTCTTAAGGCCGTCTTACGCCCATACCGGACCGCGCATAAAGTGCACTCCACTCTGAACTCCCACTCATGCGTACCATTGTCATAACCCCATACCCGTATCCTTACTATGTGTCGCTTTAAACGTCTGCGTACTACGTCTACACCGCTGTCGTCGCTTACTATAAGAAAACCTTACTAGGTTTTTTTTCTAACCTGACTAAGACTGTATCATCATCATCAATCATCATATCAGCCGAAAGACGTCCACTGCTGAACATAGGCCTCCCCCAAAGATTGCCACAATGGCCGGTCCTGCGCCACTCGCATCCAGCGGACTGTAGACTGTATGCTACAAGGAAATTGTACATTTTTTTAATTTTGTTTTATTTTACTTGTTTTCATTTATTATTATTCCGAGATAACAAAATGTAATAATTATAGTTATAAGTTTTTCTTAAAGCATACCCTAGGTATATTGGCTAAACATGTGATACTAATACATTTAAATTAGGTACTTACGGTATACTCCCGAAAACGCTCAAAGAATATGGTGACGAATAACGAATGAGCCAAAATAAGAAAATGGCATAAGCACAAAGTTTACCAAATAATTATGAAATAGGCTTCACACAAAAATGGAAATACAAGAACGGGTGTCGAAAGCAGAAAGGGACGAATTTAAGAACGTAACAAAAAACGAACGGAGTCGATCCAAGAGTATTCCGTACTTACGTTATAACATTTGTACTAATATTTAAACTACGTAGGTACCGCGCTTAAGCAAATAAACAATTTCATTAATTTCAACCTTAAAGCCACCGGGCAGCGCTGATGGTTTTTGGCCACATATAATATAATTAGTAAGCCCAGAGTAGTAAATAACTATCATAGTTTGGTCTACATAGGTCCTAGAATTCTCCGGGGCAACCAAGGTATCTTTCGCGCATTACAATATTCCAACATAACCGAACCTAGTTGGCAAACCGAAATTCGGCTATATGAAAGTTGGCAAATAATGATTTGGTAAATGTTCGTATGGCAAGTCAATCATCAGCAAAAAGTAGGTACCTCTACCTACCTAGGTTGGCAAATGATATTTTATGAAAAGGAAATTCGACGAATAGACCAGGATACCTCGTAAACGTAAGCGTACGTAAACTCAGTTGAAACGGTACAACCTGAGACCCTACCGTCACACGTAGTGTTGCCTCCGTGTCACACTTACATACGAATTCACAAGTGTGAGAGAGAGGCAACATTTCGTTCGTGGTTCGCGGTATGGCCTCTGATCTGAGGTGACAAGCGAGATACAACTTTTTTTGTTCACTCGTGCTGGGTGCTTAGCCAAGTTGCCAATCGCTAGCGCTTCATCGTTAATCGCAGCTAACTGTCTTTGTCGCACTAATATGAAAGAGTGACAGAGAGAGAAAACTAGGTTACGCTACTGAGCGCTAGCGATTGGCATCTTGGCTAAGCACCCTGGTATAGTAATGTGAGCGAGATGCATATAAAGTTATGGAGACGTAATAGGACTCGTAGTAGTGGTATAGTCATGTAAGAAATACCTTTATTACTATGAACCAGTTAGGGGAAACATACTGTTGTAAAAAAGCGTTAGGTATAAGGCTAGCTACAAACACAAGATTAGTAATTGTAAAGATACTTAGTACATGTAAGGTAAAAAACAAACAAAAAAAATAATAATAATGAGACGTGAAAAACAAAGTTTAAAAAGCGATTCGAAATTTTTTTTAGTTTTTTTTTCTGTTTAAAAAAGGTGCGGTACGGTATATCCACTTTTGTAAGGTTTAGTTCGCCATAATATTTATATAGCGAACTTGGACTAATAAAGTGGACGGGCTACACTACAAATTTATAGGGAACTTTAATGAATAGGTACACCATTTTATTATTAATTTCTTGAAGCGAAGTTTGTGAAGTACATAAACCTTTAAATATATCCTGAGCTGGTAAAGTAAAACGTGTTATGTGTTTTAATTTTAACACCTTAAAAACAATCCAATGAATTCTAAGGCTAAGTGTTACGTTACAACAAATAAAGCTAGCGTAAATAATTTTCTAGACAAAAATCGAAATGTTGACTCATATCGGATATTCCACATCAGTTCATTCTATTAAGGCAATTAAAGTTTCCAGTTATGTTGTTGTTTTCTTATTGTATTGTACTTAGTATTTTTTTTTGACTAGGGTGAAAGTTGGAGCACGAGTGAAATGAGTTTTTACACGTGTATCGAACGACTTTTTTTCATAACAAGTGCCTTAAAAAGAGAAATTTACACTTTTGAAATTTATAGGAATGTTTGAAATCGACACGCGTTCCAAATTCGATTTTCGCTCGTCTCCCAAATTCGTATTCGTACGTTTATGATTTCTAAATACGGTACGCGTTAAAAAATACATCTTTTGCAAGAGTTCTAAAATATTATAAACACTACCGCATGTAAACTGGCTAGAAGAATTATTTAATAATACTGCAATTAAAATAAGATTATATGTAATTATAGTATACAAGAAACAACGTTCATTAAGTAAAATGCAACTAATATGTATAAACATAATTATGACGTTGCAATAGGTACTCTCAGTATAGTAACATACTACGTATACGTGTATTTCTGCCTTATGTAACTAGATTAATTTATTAGTAATATCTCCTTTGTTTTACGGGCTATTACGTCCCGGATTTTTGATAGGCTTGCGCGGGGATATACATCCAACACGTAGAGGCCTTTTGGAGAAATTTGCTGTGTTGTACACCTGCTGCAACCCATCCACGGACACAAAATAGTACATTTCCTAACTAGTGCGGAAAACTTTTTTTCGGCGAGGGCAAAAGTTAAGAGTCCGAGTGAAACGAGGGCGACAATCACCCGAGTAAAAAAAAGTTTTTGCACGTGTAAGGGATGATTTTTTTCATAAGAAAGTGCGTCAAAAAGAGAAAGTTCTTTTTTTTGCACTAGTTAGGAAAATAGATATCCGTGAACCGGTCCCTGCAGGCTTATAGAGACTATTGGAGTTATGGAAAAGACTAATGGGTTATGATGATGAAGGTTGGATGGATAAGAAATGGAACTATAGAAAAGAGGTATAGTAATAATATAATCTTTATCAAATTTTATTACTACAAGTTATAGTAGGTTCTTTTAGTTTCCGAGTAAAGCAGTTGGAACCAAGCAAGTAAGTCTAAGCAGTTTTTGGCATTTTGGCTAAGGAACTCTATATAAAACACGCTCCGAATTTGGCCAAGTTGATAACAAATAAGCCCTTAAAAGCACTTGTTTCCTAAAACCAAGTTTGGACACGTTAAACAGATAAAAAATACTGTTTTAAAAGTATTTTTCTTCATTTGGCACAAATCATTCGAAGGTAGAGGCGCATATTTGTATGTAGTAGATACTAGATAATAGTAGGTATGTTACCTATGAAATGGCACAGTTGATTTTAATATGGGAATCGAGCATAAATGCCCGCTGGGAATACGTGAAAGTTCATCATCATCATCATCAACCTATGTTAGTCCACTGCTGGACGTAGGCCTCTCCTATTAACTATGCGTACGCATTAGGAGGTATCCCCATAATCGCCACGCTGGGCAAACGGGTTGGCGAGCGCAGTAATGTGTGCACTATTATGACTTTGATAACGCGGCTGCATTTCATCAATCTTCTATTAAAGAATGTTCAGTGATACTTTCAATTTCATCCCTTAGTCGACTCTTACGACACCCGCGGGAAGAGTTGGGGTGATGACACATGTATTCTTACTGCCGTCACCACATGGCCACGTTAAACCTTTTTGTTTATTATAAATAGGTACCTACCTAATTCTTAAAAAAATCAACTTCGACCGACCTCTCCAAGATCCCATCATCAGACCCCGACTTGGTAGTAACAGGACCATGGGACCACGTAAGAGTTAGGTAGGTACGTATAGCAAGTTCGTATTAAAAAATATCGGTTCATGATTTTTGGAGGTCTAGTTAAAAATTCAGGTGAATTGACAACCTCCTAAAAAATTAAAAGGAATTAGCACGTTTTGTACGTAAGTATACGGAACCGAACAAACTTGTTTGTTCATATTAACTATTAAGTGCCGGTACATTTTCTTAGGCCCGTCTAACGAGTTAATTGGTTTTCCGGTAACTAACATTACGTTTACTCTTAGTGATATTATTTATTGAAACTTTAATAAATGATAACAAAATAGGAAAAATAAGCAGTCATTTGTCAATCAGACTTAATTGTGTAGGTACAATAGTTTTTGAGAACTACTCACCTGCCTGTTTCTGATATTAAACTGCCTTCTTTGTCATTAATTTGTAGGTACCTAATATTTTGTATAGAGTAGATTTTTAGTTTTTTGTAAGACCATGATTTCTTAGTACCATTCAGTATACGTTCTGCTTGTCAGTTTTTGACAGTTATTCTATGGAACTCGCGAATGACATTAGGTCCTATGAATCGCATTAGTAGATCGTGGTAGCCCCTTATGCCGCGGCCACGACATTGGACTAAGGCGACCGGCTTAGCGGAAAACCATACGTGCGAGAGGGAGTACCCATATCAGCATCCCGCTCCAACTCATAGATTCGCTCGCCGCTGGTCCCCTTAGACCAATGTCGTGGCTGGGCCTTTAGTACTGGCGCTGGCGGAATTGTGTATCATTTATTTGGAACGATCGGTCAAGTTAGTTAGTTCGCTTTATTTGGAGTTTGAGTATGCGGCCGCATTTTTCGAAAGATACAAAACTATAATATCATTAGTGTGTTGCCATGGCAAATCAAACGATTTCACATTTCGAAGACTATATTTATTTATAGTCTAATACATAAATACAGGGTGTTTTTTTTTCGACCGTTCAAATTCTACGTAGTGAATGTGTAGGTCATACTCACCAACTTTTACTATGGGGACAAAGTCGAAATCGCGAAAAAAAAATCAGCTGTTTCATACAAATTGGCGGCATTACGCCGGCCGAAATGTATGAAACAGCTGATTTTTTTTTCGCGATTTCGACTTTGTCCCCATAGTAAAAGTTGGTCAGTATGACCTACACATTCACTACGTAGAATTTGAACGGTCGAAAAAAAAACACCCTGTATAATATCGTTCGACAATTGGGCTCCTGTTAGGATATTGTTCCTCGGCATGAAAATGTCACAAAAATACTAATTGCAATTGATAATTATCAGGCACTTTATTAGCAAAGTGAAGTTATCTTCTATATACACGATGATTCTTAATCCGTGATCAGGAGTAGAAAAACC